>JAYMTA010002346.1:0-16791 GCA_036897625.1 Pelargonium cotyledonis | reverse complement strand
TAAAGCTTATATAGTGTGTCTAAAAGTGACAAAAATCCAGATCCAGCGAAGTCCCAACTTCCAAACTTGGAAGTCTCAATTTCGAACATTTGAAACTTCTTCTATCAGTGGAAGTCGTGACTTCCAAACATGCACGTCTTTCTGAAGTCGCGAATTTGAGATGAAAGGTGATCTCTAAGTTTGGAAGTCGCGACTTCGGCATATGTAGGTCCTCCCAAAGTTAAGACTTCGACTGCTACATGATGATTGAGTCTTCTTTTAGTCTCTTCTTCGCTCTCAAACTTGTTTCTTCAAGCACGAAAACCTGAAATGCATTGACAAACATACGTGCCATAAAACAAGCTCATAAAATAAGCTATTTAAGCCGTAAAACCAAGAGTGAAGAAGGCATTTTCACAGACTTTAAACTCAACAATGATGCATATGTGGTGATATAAGGCTTAAAAGTGATTAAAATTAGAGGAATTTCATTATGAATGTAGACATAAAAGGCTTCAATAGTTCAATATGAAATTGAACTATCAAAATCACCCAAACTAAGATAGAGCACGTCCGCGGGCGACTCAAAACTAACAACAAAGCTAAACTACGCTAAAAAAATAAACAAAGCAAAGCAAAAATATTTTTGGTTCTTGCCATGCCATAGTCACAACAATTACTAACTTCAACCATTAGAGCCAGTCTGTTCATGTAATTAAACTCAAACCAACAACCAAAGATGTGAAATAAATTATATTACTCAAATGACATAAGAGAATGCATGAGTACGCTATTAACCATTAAAGCTAAAAAAATGCTCCTAAAATGCTCATAATGATAATGCAAATGTGAATGAGGAATGATAGAGAACTATGAACATGCAATGAGAGGTTTTCAAATAAATGCTATCAAAGAACTCTCACTTCACTAGAATAATGAGTCAATGCACATCAATGAAGTACAATATTCATAAGTCAATGACATACACGCTTCTCCACTAATTATAAGAGAATAATGAACAAATGATAATCAATAGGTCTTTATCGGATTGTAATGTTTGGCTTGGGTTAAGAGTGTGGAAGGATTAGAAAACGAGGCTAAACTCGGGAGTTTAAGACTTCACTTTCACTTCTCTCACTAACATTTGCTTTTGTACTTCCCAACCCACTGATGCTTTATTTCCCCATAACCCATTTTTTTTCTTTTCTCACTTTACCACTCTCACAAAAGTTTCTTTTTAAGCTCACGAGTTCAATAAAGGATCAAAGTATACATTAGGCTTTAATGAAAGAATGGGTTAAGCTTAAAACTTAGGGTCACACATTGAAAGGCTAAAGGCTCAAAGTTGGAAACTAGAGAAATCATGCAAAGGTTGGACATTATAGGCTCAAAAGATTCAAACAAGGCCTAAATCACATTCTCATTTATCACATTTTCTTAATTTTGCCTCAAAACATGCGTGCAATTGATTCTAAATCAAATGAAGACTTACAGACACATATTCATGAAAATTCAAATCAAACATTCAAAATATTTTCATTTTTCATAAAAATCTCTCACCAAACATGTTCACATGCTCTCCTTAAGCGAACATGCATTTTTCAATAAAACAATACGCGCGCGTGTGCGCGCACACACACACACCTCTCATACACATTTCCCATAATTGAAAACACATAAATGGTTGAGAGCCTCAATCGAATTACAATCTAGGCTCCCAATTTCAACAATCAAGTAAACAATCATTCCAACATGAGAAAACAAGATTTTTCAAAATTTGGCCATTTCTAGGAAAAACTAACAATTAAAACTATAAAACAACTAACAACCAAATGTCCCCCAAACTAGAACTCGACATTGTTCCCAATGTATTATTCTAACCTAGAAGACACAAAAAAACTACAAAAACTAAAAATGGCCACCGATTCCCAACTAAAACATTAAAATCTAACAGTTCTACTAAATACTAAAAATGCGAAAACTAAAAAAAAAAAAAAAGTGTTACCCAAGTGAGCGAACGCGCTCGTTAACCATTTCACTCCTCATCATCCTCATCATCGTCTTCTATGTCTTTATCTTCTTCATCCATATCCGAGTTAACATCATTGTTAAACTACAAAATCAAGTTAGAAACCTTAAATATTATTAAAAAAATGAAATAACTAAACTACGAAAACATGAAAACAATGGGTTGCCTCCCACCAAGGGCTTTTGTTTAACATCGTTAGCTTGACGGATGTGCTCCTAACAAGAGTAGCACACCACCATTACATCACGGGCCTTACACTTGTCTTTGGTTGCCATGGAAACCTTGAGAACTTTGGGAACCCATATTTGCTTCACTTTGGGATCAAGATTGACCCTCTTTTTGGTCTTCCCTCGGTTCTTGCTTCTTGTATTTTTATCTTTCCCTTTCTTTTCTTGGACCCATGAAGCCAACTTCCATCTCCCATGCCAACCTCAATGTTACAAACATCACTAGGCAAAACCTTGTCTCTTTCCCTCTTGTCTTCCCATTCTTTGGCTTGGTTAGTGAATGTGAAGCTTTCATTGCTAACTCTCATTACAATCTCTCCTCTCTCCACATCCACCATTGCGCGGGCGGTGGCAAGAAATGTGTGACCAAGGATTTAAGGCATCTTTGAGTCCGCCTCATAATCAAACACAACAAAGTCTACCGATAAGTTGAATGGCCCGACCCCGACTACAATGTTCTTCACTATTCCACATGGGCTCAAAAGAGACCGGTCCGCAAGTTCCAAAGTGACCGTTATCATTCTCGAATTGAAGATGCCCAACATCTTGTAGATCGAAAATGACATTAGATTCACTCTGGCTTTAAGGTAACAAAGTGACTTCATTTTCTTACTTTTGCCAATCCTACATGGAATTTTGAAGCTTCCGGGTTCCCTTTGCTTTGTCGGTATCACTCTTTTCATGATCAAACTACACTCTTACCCCAAACACACCCTTACAACATCCTTAACACTCTTTTTATTTGTTAGGATTTCTTTGAAGAATTTGTGATATTGAGGAGCTCTTTCAAGCGCTTCCACCAAAGGGATGTTAATTCTCAATTGCCTCAATACTTCAACAAATTTCCTAAACTCAGGATGGTCATACAATTTCTTCTTTTGCAATCGTTGAGGATAAGAAGGAGAAGGTCTCAACAATTCTAGCTTGGCTCTCTTTTCGGCTTCACTTTTTTTCTCATGTTTCCCCAGTTCCTCTTCTTTGTCACTACTCAAGCTTTCACTTCCTTGACCCTTAGTGAATTCGTCATCACTACTCACATTTTCATTTTCCCTAGGCCTTTTCTCGGTGGCTCTTGATTGCACTTGAATAGGTTTATCAAGTTGATTCCCGCTTCGAAGTGTAATATCCATAACATGGTTATTATCCTTCCCTTGCCTAGGGTCGATCGTGTCACTTGGAAGTGTTCCTTGTTCTCTTTAAACTTGATTCCTTGCAAGTTTTCCTACTTGGTTTTCAATAACTTTCATGGATGCCCCAAAGTTTACAAGCAAAGTCTCAAACATCTTAATCTTGGAATCTTAAGCTTCAATCTTTGCATCTTGCCTAGCGACATTAGAGTCCACTTTGAATATGAGGCACTTCAACAATTCTTCAACATTGTTCAATGGAGGCGGGGCAACCGAAATCATTTGTTGTTGATCTTTAGGAGGCGGATTACCATCTTGCACATAACCTTGAGGTCTTCCATCTTGACCTTGACCATGCACATGATACAACTCGGGAGGCTTGTTTTCGTTGCTATATTTCCCTTGATGTGAACTTTTACCACCTTACCTTTGTTAATTGCCATACTTGAAATTAGGATGATCCTTCCATCCTTCATTGTAAGTGCTAGCATAATGATCATAGTTTCTCGGTTTATTTTCCAAGTATGCAACTGTTTGAGAATTTTGGGGGCAATCTCTAGAGTCATGATTTGCACCACATAGCACACACATATCATCCAGGCTTTGTTGAACCACATTCATTTCCCGAGTAGCCATTCTTCTAGTGGTTTCAATTGTTAAATCTTTGATAGTGTCATTCAAAGTTAACATCATGCTTATCATTCTTTCATCCACTCTACTCGCATTTGATGAATTTGAGGACACACCACGATAAGCACCTTTCGGAGTCTTGTTCTCGGGAATCTTCTTAATGATTTCTTCATACCTAAGGTAACCAAAAGATGGCATTGACCCTCCGCAACGACATCACATAGGTTCCTAAATGTAGTACATAAGCCAATATAGAATGCTTTCACTAGATCTAGCCTTGGAATTACATGGTTAGGACAATGGTCCACTAACTAGTTGAACCTATCCCAAGCTTCATAGAAAGCTTCTCCATCTTGTTGCACGAAATCCGTGATGTCCCTTTTCATCTTCTTGACTTGCTCGTAGGTGGTAAACCAGTTAAAAAATTGTGTGACTAATTTCGACCATGTGTTTGCACTTCCCACTGGGAGTAAATCATACAGCTCTAGTGCTCGGTCTCCCAACGTGAATCTAAACAAATTCTGGTAAACTACCTCTCAGGTCATCCCTGTGTTGGTGAAATCACCAAAAATACTCATATACTTCTTCACATGAGCCATGGGATCTTCTAGAGCCGTTCCCCTAAATTGTGGATGAAGCCAGTAGAGGGGGTCATGCTACGGCGGGGGGTTATTGTCCGCTCGTCCAATGGTGATGTGGTGCATGCTTTTTCGGTTTCTTTATGTGAAGTAACCAATAATTTTGCAGAATTGCAAGCTCTATATATTGGTTTGAAATTGTGTACTGAACGAAGCTTAAGTTTGACTCTTATAAGGTTTGATTCAAGGTTGTTTACTGATATTATTCTGATACATGTTTCGTGTCTCTAACCATTGGTTTATACTGCCCGAATTTGTATAAAGGGCTATTCGGAAATACTCGCTTGATTCATGTGTTAAGAGAGACCAATCAAGCTGTGGATTGTTTAGCTGGTTTTGGATTGCAAGTGTCTTCAACTTATGTTTCTTCTAGAGTAACTGATCTTCCTGTTGCTTTTAATTATATTCTTCACTTTAATAGAACAAATTTTATGTACACTAGACTCGATAGCTTAATTTCTGTTTAGCCTTGTTATTGGGTTCGTTTGCATTGCATTTAGCCTTTTATAAGGTGCATTTAGTTGAGGAGATAAGGTTCATTACATCCCCCTCCATTATTGTACCGTTATACTTATTTTAAAAAAATAGGTAGGGGTCCGGCCAAACCCCCCACCATCTCAGGTGGCGTTATAAAAAAAACAATTAAATGAGTTAAATAGAATTAATTACGTAGACTCTAATAACCAAACTAACAACTAAAGTGAAAGAAATCATAATTGAGAGGAGTGAATAGTCAATTAAGAATGCAAGACTAAAAAGTAAAGATATGCAAACTTGAGATTTAACAATGGAGAGATGACAGTGGAAACGATGCTAATGATTTAGGTGTAAATGTGGGATAGATTATGCAATGTTGAACATGTTGCTTAGCTAACCTTACTCAACAATTATACTAGGACCCATTTTCCCAAAGGTGATTACTAGTTAAATAAGTTAAAATCCAAATACTTGTCACAATCAATTTACAATTAACAAGCTTCTCTTTTAGCACAAGTAATGAGGTTAAAAAGTATTTTCAAGCATCAAACAATACAAGTAATGTCCTAAGTTACTAGTGCTCCATCCATAATCAAAGCCAACATTTCTAAGATGGAAATGATTGAAGAACTCAAGTGAGCAAATTGATTAAGTTCACCTACAAGAATTAAGCAAGAGCACTAATAAGTTAGCAATCATATAAATAATACATTTCAAATTCCACAATCATGAACCCTAACTCACTAACATGCTTTCATTACTATAAATTTAACTCATTCTCATATACCCAATAACAATAAACAAATCCATAAAAGCTTCATTCATTGTCATCAATGTATCAAAAACAAGCTAATATTCAGCAAATCCAGAAAGTAAAAAGGAGAAGAGAAGAGTACAAGATTGAATGTGGAGGAGAAAAGAAGAAGTCTTCAAATCTTAAAGCTCCTTGAGTTTCATTCTTTCCCTCTCTTCTTTCTATCCTTATAAACCTTAGAACTTATCCTCCAAACCCTAAAAAGTATCTCTCCCTAAAGTATGAGCAAACTAAAGCTTATATAGTGTGTCTAAAAGTGACAAAAATCCAGATCCAGCGAAGTCCCAACTTCCAAACTTGGAAGTCTCGATTTCGAACATTTGAAACTTCTTCTAACAGTGGAAGTCGTGACTTCCAAACATGCAAGTCTTTCTGAAGTCGAGACTTCGAGATGAAAGGTGCTCCCTAAGTTTGGAAGTCGTGACTTCGGCATATACAGGTCCTCCTGAAGTTAAGAATTTGACTGCTACATGATGCTTGAGTCTTCTTTTGATCTCCTCTTCGCTCTTAAACTTTTTTCTTCAAGCACGACTACCTAAAATTCATCGACAAACATACGTGCCATAAAGTGTTACCCAAGTGAGCGGACACGCTCACCAACCATCTCACTCCTCATCATCAACGTCTTCTATGTTTTCATCTTCTTCATCCTTATTTGAGCTAAAATCATTGTTAAACTTCAAAATCAGGCTAGAAACCTTAAAACTTATTTAAAAAAATGAAATAACTAAACTACGAAAACATGAAAACGATGGGTTGCCTCCCACCCAGTGCTTTTGTTTAACGTTGTTGGCTCAACGGATGTGCTCCTAACAAGAGTAGCACACCACCATTACATCACGGGGCTTACCCTTGTCTTTGGTTTCCATGAAAACCTTGAGAATTTTGGGAGCCCATATTTGCTTCATTTTGGGATCAAGATTAACCCTCTTTTTGGTCTTCCCTCAGTTCTTGCTTCTTGTTTTTTATCTTTCTCTTTCTTTTCTTGGACCCATGAAGCCAACTTCCCTCTCCCATGGGAACCTCAATGTTACAAACATCACTAGGCAAAACCTTGTCTCTTTCCCTCTTGTCTTCCCATTCTTTGGCTTGGTTAGTGAATGTGAAGCTTTCATTGCCAACTTTTATTACAATCTCTCCTCTCTCCACCACCATTGCGCGGGCGGTGGCAAGAAATGTGCGACCAAGGATTAAAGGCATTTTTGAGTCCGCTTCATAATCATACACAACAATGTCCACCGGTAAGTTGAATGGCCCGACCCCGACTAGATAGTTCTCTTCTATTCCACATGGGCTCAAAAGAGACCGGTCCGCAAGTTATAAAGTAACTGATATCTTTTTCAAATTGGAGATGACCAACATCTTGTAGATCGATAATGGCATTAGATTCACTCCGGCTTTAAGGTAACAAAGTGACTTCATATTCATGCTCTTGCCAATCCTACATGGAAATTTGAAGCTTTCGGGATCCCTTTACTTTGTCGGTATCTCTCTTTTCATGATCAAACTACACTCTTGCCCCAAACACACCTTTGCAACATCCTTAACACTCTTTTTCTTTGTTAGGATTTCCTTGAATAATTTATGATATTGAGGAGCTCTTTCAACTGCTTCTACCAAAGCAATATTAATTCTCAATGACCTCAATACTTCAACAAATTTTCTAAACTCAGGATCATCATCCAGTTTCTTCTTTTGCAATTGTTGAGGATAAGATAGAGAAGGTCTCAACAATTCTAGCTCGGCTCTCTTTTCGGCTTCATTTTTTTCTCATATTTCCTCGGTTCCTCTTCCTTGTCACTACTCAAACTTTCACTTCCTTAACCCCTTGTGAATTCATCATCACTACTCACATTTTCATTTTCCCTAGGCCTTTTCTCGGTGGCTCTTGATTGCACTTGAATAGGTTTATCAAGTTGAATCCCGCTTTGAAGTGTAATATCCCTAACATGGTTATTATCATTCCCTTTCTTAGGGTCAATCATGTCACTTGGAAGTGTTCCTTGTTCTCCTTAAACTCGATTCCTTGCAAGTTTTCCTACTTGGTTTTCAATACCTTTCATGGATTCTCCAAAGTTTACTAGCAAAGTCTCAAACATATTAATATTGAAATCTTGAGCTTCAATCTTTGTATCTTGCCTAGCGACATTAGAGTCCACTTTGAAGATGAGGCAATTCAACAATTTTTCAACATTGTTTGATGGAGGCAGGAAAATCGGAACCATTTGTTGTTGAGCTCGAGGAGGCGGATTTCCATCTTGCACATAACCTTGATGTCTTCCTCCTTGACCTTGACCTTGCACATTATAGAACCCGGGAGGCTTGTTTTCCTTGCTATATTGCCCTTTATGTGAACTTTCACCACCTTACTTTTGTTGATTGCCATACTTGAGATTAGGATGATCCTTCCATCCTTCATTGTAAGTCCTAGCATAAAGATCATAGTTTCTCGGTTTGTTTTCCAAGTATGCAACCATTTGAGAATTTTAGGGGCAATCTTTATAGTCATGATTTGTACCACATAGCACACACATATCATCTAGGCTTTGTTGAACCGTATTCATTTCCCGAGTAGCCATTCTCTAGTGGTTGCAATTGTCAATTCTATGATAGTATCATTCAAAGATGACATCATGCTCATCATTCTTTCATCCACTCTACTCTCATTTGATGAACTTGAGGACCCACCATGATAAGCACCTTCTGGAGTCTGGTTCTTGGGAATCTTCTTAATGATTTCCTCATACCTAAGATAACCAAAAGATAAGTCAGTATAGAATGCTTTCACACGATCTCGCCTTGGAATTCCATGGTTATGAAAATGGTCCACTAACTAGTTGAACCTATTCCAAGCTTTATAGAAAGCTTCCCCGTCTTGTTGCACAAAATCTGTGATGTTCCTTTTCATCTTCTTGACTTGCTCATAGGTGGTGAACCAGTTAAAAAATTGTGTGACTAATTTCGACCATGTGCTAGCACTTCCCACCGGGAGTAAATCATACTACTCTAGAGCTTGGTCTCCCAACGTGAATCTAAACAAATTTTGGTAAACTACCTTTTGGGTCATCCCCGTGTTGGTGAAATCATAAAAAATACTCATATATTTCTTCACATGAGCTATGGGATCTTCTAGAGCCGTTCCCCTAAACTGCCCAATTGTGCTAAGAGCCGACAACATGACTTACTTCAACTCGAAATTACCACCCGGAGGTTGATGGTGTGGGGTCTAACCCATAAATGTTGTTGCCGGGTCCCCTAATTAGAATGTGACCCTCATCAACATGGTTTCCAGCAAGGGGTACTTGTTGCATCCCCGAACCATATCCCCCATATCCTTGGTATCGAAAATTTTAACCTGTTGGGAGTTGTTGACGAGTTGGATCATGTACCCCTTGGAACTCCGTCATTTGATCAATGGAACCACTTCATGTAGCCTCGGTTCCCATACCATTAGCAATCTCCACTGGTTGGTCTATTTCATGCCCGTTGTTACTCATTATGACCAAAGCTTGCCTTTGAACTCTTCTCCGAGCTCGGAATGTTCTTTCAATTTTGGGATCAAAACTGTAATCGTTGCTAGGTTGTCCTCTTAGCATGCACTAAATGTAACAACTTGACCTAAAACACCTCTAACAAAAAGAAAAGATCAAAGAATCTAGAAATTAACCCTATTTCGCTACTGTAGTCCATGGAAAAGGTGCCAAAAATTTGGCAAGAGTTTAGCAAGTGTAACAAAACTGTCGAAGTATAAAGGGATCACAAAGGTTTCAGGTTGTCGAACCGCATGGACTACAATTGAATGAGCTAAATATGATTAATTACCTAGACTCTAATAACCAAATTAACAAATAAAGTGAAAGAAATCATTATTAAGGAGTGAATTATCAACTAAGAATTCTACATTAAAAAGTAAAGATATGCAAACTTGAGATTTAACAATGGAGAGGTGATAGTGGAAGAGATGCTAATGATTTAGATATGAATGTGGGATGGATCATGCAATGATCAACATGTTGCTTAGCTGACCTTACTCAACAATTATACTAGAACCCCTTTTTCCAAAGGTGATTACTAGTTAAGCAAGTTAAAACCTTAATCCTTGTCACAAACCGAAATCCTTGTCACAATCAATTTGCAATCAACAACCTTCTCTTTTAGCACAAGTAATTCAAAAAGGATTCACAAGCCTCAAACAACACAATTAATGTCTTAAGTTACTAGTGCTCCATCCATAATCACAGCTCACATTCCTAAGATGCAAATGATAGAAGAACTCATGTGAGCAAATTGATCAAGTTCACCCAAAAGCATTAAGCAAGAGCACTAATAAGCTAGCAATCATATAAACAAAACATTTCCAATCCCTCAATCATGAACCCTAAGTCAATAACATGCTTCCACTACTAAGTATTTAGTTCATGCTCATATACCCCACAACAATAAACCAATCCATAAAAGCTTCAATCATTGTCATGAATGTATAAAAAAAAAGCTAATATCCAGCAAATCCACAAAGTAAAAAGGAGAGAGAAGGGTACAATATAGAATGTGGAAGAGAAAGGAAGAAGTCTTCACATCTTCAAGCTCCTTGAATTTCCTTCTTTCCCTCTCTTCTTTCACTCGCTAGAAACCTTAGAACTTATCCTTCAAACCCTAAAAAGTCTCTCTCCCAAAAATATGAGAAAACTAAAGCTTATATAGCGTGTCTATGACAAAAATTCAGATCCAACGATAACCCGACTTCAAAACTTGGAAGTCCCAACTTCGAACATTTGAAACTTCTTCTAATAGTGGAAGTAGCGACTTCCAAACATACAGGTCTTTCCAAAGTCGCGACTTCGAGATGACAAGTGTTCTCTGAGGTTAGAAGTCGCAACTTCAGCATATGCAGATCCTCCTAAAGTCGGGACTTTGATTGCTACATGAAGCTTAAGTCTTTTTTTTATCTCCTCTTCACTCCCAAACTTGTTTCTTCAAGAACGGCTACTTGAAATGCATTGAAAAACATACGTGCCATAAAACAACCTCATAAAATAGCTCTTTGAGCAATAAAATCAAGTGTGAAGAAGACATTTTCATATAAAGACTTTAAACTCAACAATGATGCATATGTGATGATATAAAGCTTAAAAGTGATTAAAATTAGAGAAATTTCATGATGAATGTAGACATTAAAGGCTTCAATAATTCAATATGAAATCAAACTATCACATATTCATAGAGAGCCGGAGGATCCTCTCTTTCCCGCAGCATGTAGGAAGAAAGGGTTCTCTTTCCCTTCGTACGAGTTGGCCGAGGATCATAGAGGTAACCTTGAGTTTATTTATGCTTTGTCAATTCTTGGAACTTGCATGTTTAATTAGCTGAGTTTCTTTGAGTGTTTTTTGGGCCTCTATGAGTCCTCCCACACTTACAAACTTTATTCGCGGCCTCTATGAGATCCTTCGCACGTTTGTTTTTGACCGAGCCTTCAAATTTCAAGAAACCAGATATTTGCTTCTTGACGTCGTGGCCATAGGGACCCCACGGGTTCAACTTTTTCTTTTTGCATCTTTGGCCTTTTAACCTCTTTCTTCACACAAATATGCTTCTTATGATATATGTTGATAATATATTTGTTTTCTTTGACTTGTAGGTAGCAAGCATTAGTCTTATGAGGCCCAGTTCGCCAAGGATCAAGAGAGCATCATGAAGCGTTGCGAGACACTTGGAGTAGTCCATCATGTGCTCCTTGTGCCTAATGTTCCTACGAAGAGGGGCACGGTGATCAAGGAGGGAAGCTCCTCCTCAAAGGGGAAAGGCGTGGTAAGCTCCTCCTAAGCTCATATCTTGGGCAAGAAGAGGAGGCCAGGGTGAGGTTAAGGACTGGACCATCAAGGTTTAGTATGCGGATGAGGCCGTAGGCATTGAGTTCGTGGATGATGAGGTCGAGGCGAGGGTGGACTTAACTATGGATGTGGGCCACTAGGTCACCAAAGAGGGCACGCCGGTTGATGGTATGAGGCGCATGGCACCGTGGGGCGACAAGGGTCTCTTATTCATTCTTAAGAAGGCTTGCGGGGGAAGTGAATGGGCATGCCGCGCCCAAGGCGGATAAGGATGATGAAAAAGATGATGACAAAGAGGATGGTGAGGATGGTCAAGTTCAATATCAATGTCCTTTTATGACTTCAGATCACACACCACTATTTGTTTCTCCTCACGAGGATGGTCATGTTCAATATCAATGTCATTTTATATTCGAGAATTACTGGGTCAGTATGTCAGATTGTGAGAAAATAATTAAAGATTTTTGAGAAGTTTTGGGTGGCATGGATATTCATGATCGAATCAAGACTTGTGGTCGGGCTCTTACTACTTGGAGGCAAAAGGAAGCTAACAGATTATGACGAGATGTTCAACGAGCTCAGCAACGTATTGAAGATATGAGTTTAAGGGGGAATGTAACTATTTTTCCTAATTTTGAATCGATGAGGTTAGAATATATGCAGTTGGTGAATCGAAAAAATCTATATTGGAAGTAAAGGTCAAAGAAATTATGGTTATAGGGAGGTGATATTAATACACGTTTTATTCATGATGTGGCATCGGGAAGGAAATGCTATAACAAAACTAACAAACTTAGATCAAATAAGGGAGAGTGGTTGGAAGTAAATTCTAGATTTGAAGAGTATATAATTCTGGATTAGGATAGTGTATAACAAACTTAGATCAACTGAAGTGGCAGATTTAAGTTGAAGGTGTATCTTGTATGGTCACAGACTCGCAAAATGAGGATTTGTTAGCGCTATTTGATAAGTATGAAATGAAGGCCACTTTAAATAGCATGCATCCCGATAAAGCGTCTGGTCTGGATGGCATGAATCCTATGTTTTATCAAAAATATTAGCCCATTGTTAGTAAAGAGGTAGTCACAACGTGCTTGAGATTTGTTCGGGATGGGATCTTACATGTGGGTTTCAATGACACTTCTATTGTTCTCATTCCCAAGGAGCAAAATTCAGAAATTATAGGTGACCTGCCAGTTTCTGTATGCAATGTTATATATAAAATTGTTGCTAAAATGTTGGAAAATAGGTTTAAAAGAGTGCCCCCACATGTGATTTCGGAAAATCAAAGTGCATTTATTCCTGGACGACTAATTGTAGACAATATTTGTATAGCAAATGAGGCACTTCATTGGCTACATAGGAAATCGGAGGGAAAGACGTGATGGTCAGTAATTAAATTGACACGACTAAGGCATATAACCAAGTACGCTGAGATTTTCTTGAGGCCATGTTATGTAAACTCGGTTTCACTGCTCATTGGGTCTAGCTTATTATGATGTGTGTGACTTTAGTAAAGTATTAGGTGTCACTTAATAATGTGTTTCTTGAGGAATTTATGTCGGGAAGAGGCTTGCTCCAAGGTTGTCTATTGTCCCCTTATATTTTTTAGTGGGAGCAGAAGGTCTTTCGACTATGATCCGAAGAAAGGAGCAGGCTGGTATGTTGCATGGATGTCGGGTGGCTAGGGGAGCTCCATCTATTACCCATTGGTTCTTTGCAGATGATTCCCTCTTGTTTTGTAAGGTAGAAGATAGAGAGTTCATACGGGTTAAAGAAATGCTATCTCTATATGAGTTATGCTTAGGGCAGGAGGTAAACTTTGTTAAGTCAGATGTTCGTTTTAGTTGAAATGTAAATGTGCGGGTTACGGAGAGCTTACCGAGTTTGCTAGGAGCTGGATGTTTGAATCAATTTTTTTACATATTTGGGTGCACCAACTGGTTTTGGGAGGAGGAAAATAATTTATTTCAACCAATTTTGGATTGTATTCGCGGAAGATTAAGAAAGTTCTAAAATAAATGGCTATCGCGTGCAAGTAGGGAGTTGATGATTAAGGTGGTAGTTCTAGCATTTCCAAGAGCTGTTTATGATGAAATTGATTCGTCAATTTTGGTAGGGATGAATAAGATTCATTCGGCTTGCTGGTCGAAATTGTGTGGAAGAAAATGCAATGGTGGTTTGGGTTGTCGGCATGTGCATGAGATGAATGTTGCTATTCTCGGTAAGCAAGGGTGGCTTTTAATGGTGAATGGGTCTTCCCTTTACAGTAGGGTTTTTCGTGTCAATTATTTTTCGAATGGATCATTCTTGGATTCTCGGTGTGGGTCGAGTCCTAGCTTTGTATGGAGAAGTATAATGGTCGCTCAAAAATTGTTACGAAGTGGGTGTCTTAAGAGAATTGGTTTCGGGATTGAAGTTCGCGTGTTTAAAGATCCTTGGGTTCTAGGTTTGGATGGATTTCAAATTGATTCCCGACCGAAAAGAATTAGTGAGGAGTTGTTGGTCTCAGACCTTCTGATGCTATCACGGGTGATTAGAAGATAGAGCTATTACAACAAATTTTTGTGGAGGTGGAGTGGAAGGCGATTTTGTCAATTCGGTTGAGTAGAGGAGTTCATTTGGATTCATGGATATGGTTGCATGACAATAAAGGTTTTTACACTATTAAAAGCAGTTACTTTATGCAGCAAAGGGATGAGCTAACATCGCATGAAATGCTTCATTGGTCTAAATTATGGCAAGCGAATGTTTAGCCTAAGGTTCGTCATTTTGGTTGGAGTTTGATTTCATGTACTTTTCTAGTGATTAAAGGACTCGCAAGGAGAAGAGTGTAGGTTTGTGTTCTTTGTCCTTAGTGTGGGACTGAAGGAGAGTCTACTGATCATCTTCTGTTGCGTTGTAATGTTTCCCAAGTTGTATGGTGTTTGGTTGGGGAGGGGCACTTGGTGTCTAGTTGCATGTCTGCTTTAGTTTGGTTTGAATCTTTGGTATCGTCTGACTCTAAGGAAAGTTTAGCAAAAGCATTATATGTAGCTTGGGGGTTATGGTTATCTTGCAATATGGGTGTTTGGTAGGGAAGATGGGTGGTTCAATTGGTGTTGTCTGTTTGGGGTGGCTAGAAGTTAGTGAAAATGGATACTGGTTTGGTGGATCAAAATGTTTCTCCAACTATTGTGCTTGATGTTGGCAGTGATGTTGCTGTAAGTGAGCATATTTGGTAAGTTGGACAAGACCTCCATTTAGGTTAGTAAAATTAAATTATGATGGTTCTCTTTTTGTGGAGGATGGTAAGTTTGGTGTTGGGTAGATCGTGAAGGGCTGGAGAGGCCGGGTATGGGGTGGCGGACTAAAAAGTTGGGCAGGTGTATCGGGCTCTAGGAAGGTTAAGGAAATGGCAATTCATGAGGCTCTTTCTTGGGTCCGTGATTATGTTGGTTGGAGGTGATTGTGGAATCGGATTTCGCATCAGTTATTGAAACAATCTAGACTATAGGGGAGGATAACAATTCACGTGGTCTGATTATTTATGATATGCTAGATTTTTTTGATTACTTTGCACTTCATGCTATATTAATTAACAGTTCAGTTCTCGTTTGTTCGGAGGTCAGTTAATAGTATGGCTCATGCTTTGGCAAGATCATCTAGGTCGATTGAATCAGAGTGTTGGACTGGTCAGTCTGGTCCGTCTTGTATATTTGATTTGTATGATGGTGTTGTTTAATTAATATATTATCGATTTTGGTTTTAAAAAAATTAACGGTAGGGACTTAATTGACCCATATTGTTACAATTCAGGAAACTAAGTTGCTTATTCAAAGTATAAGGACTAAACAATGTCTTTTTGAAAGTTTAGACACCTTTTTAACCATTAATCTAGTAGAAAAATAGTCAAAATCTCAGGCCATCTAATTGGCTGGTGTGAGTCTCACAATTTAATGATATTTGATAGTATTATTTTGTTTGTTTATTTAGTAAGTGGATCCTACAAAACAACTTCTCTTTTACACCTATACTATTTATCTTCTACCTTCGTGTCTGTAATCCATTTCAGCATCAAATTGACCGGTAGTCTAATTTGGTTGGGGGAGGCAAGATTACACAACTCAGCCAAAATATAAGAGATCTTGTACCATAGTTAAAAGGTATTCAAGGAGCGGGGGTGGGCAACAGCCTATTGCCGCCCCAGCTCTGCCACTGTGTGCAACAAGTGCAATTGAACAGGGCCTTCAGTTTGAGGAGGAACCATTTGTGGGTGTATTAGTGATCTAATTAAAAGAAAAAATGATTTGCTATTAAAAATAATGTAGATAGTTCCTAATGTCATTTAGTTCTCCTATAATAAAAAAAAATGTCTTTTTTCATTGATGATAACAAATGTATTAAATTGACAAAATGGGTACAAGACTAATATCATTCTCTTCCCCAATGCTATTTATCAAAGGGTCTTTTAAAAGTGAAAACTTAATAAAAAAAAACATACGTAAACCAGTAGACACTTAATCGTTCTTCCACGGCTGACTGTATTGCAATTTCGATTTATCGCATTATTATTTTTATATTATATACAATTTTGTGTTTTAAGTATCATTGTTACTTAACTTGTGAGATAAGACTCAACATTTTTCTTGTACTGTAATAAAATTTGAAATTTATATAAAAAATTTGTTTATATTTCAATATTTAGAAGCCTAATTTTTGTTTTAGCACATAAATTGAACATCTCATACATTTACTTAGGTATTTCAAGAGCTATCCGGACCAAACGGGTAATATATGTTTGCTAGCTAGAAGATTCAGAGTGGTACTGTTTATGCCCAAAAATTCTCAAGTACCAGTGGTCAATTAGAGGTTGACACGTGGCATCACCGACACATCATCAGACCCTCAGGCAAAGCCTCTGGCAAGACAACATCAAGACTATCATAACCAGACAGCGGCCAAGCGAGGATCCGTCACTTGGGAAGTTACTTCCAGAATCATTAAAGCTGTCACGCGAGAGGCACGCTGACCAAGTCCTCGCTAGTAAACGGATATCAGGC
>JAYMTA010002345.1:0-16792 GCA_036897625.1 Pelargonium cotyledonis | reverse complement strand
ATGTGTAATTTTCCATATTCTTAACCATCAAGTGCTACTTTACTTCTCCATCACAATCTTCTGACATCAGAAGAAACAGTTAACAGCACAAATATTGCAAATATCAATATGTACATACATAATTGTCATTAAAATTCATTCACTTGTAATTTTAGGTAATAAAAAAAAAAGCGAGAGAGAGAAAAAAAACTGTGATTCCTCTAACCTATGCAAGGATTCATATGGAGTGTCCAATTCAAAGTTAAAACTTCAAGTTTCGAAAAACCTGAACTCTTCTGCCCAATCCATTCTCAGCAGGGGCCAATCTTTCACATCAATTCAACCAAAATCAGTTTTGATCCCGCACATGAAGCTCTTACTCTGTTACCAGACACGTGAGCACAAGTATCAGTTTTAGTAATTACTCAGAGAAAGCAATGAAACCTGCAGATTCATAGACGGTAACTCGGCAAGGCTTCAAGACATGCTTCCACAGACAACGGCTTCTTCAACCATATTATTGTAAAATGCGCTCAGTTTAGTGATAGCAAGTGCTTCTCCGAAAAGAGATGCTCGAGTAGACTTCAATATACGAACCTCCACAAAATCACCAACTGTGGGATTTTGCCTCCCACTACCACTGTCTTCACGGTTTGGGATTGGTAGTTTAGCAAATGAAACTCTATGACCTCTATCACTCTTGCCAATTAGCTCTGTATCTGGAGCTCTCTTATTGGGTCCTTCAACCAACACAAGCTGGACAGTTCCAACCTGAGAGTCAAAACACTGGCCTGTACTTTCACGAAAAGCCTCAATAAGTTCAGTCAACCTCCTCTGCTTGACTTCCTCTGGAACATCATCGGTATAGTTTCTGTGAGCATGTGTTTTCTCCCTCATGCTATATGCAAACATGTACGCCATATCATAACCCACGGCCTTTACAAGGCTCAGTGTGTCTGCATGTTCCTCCTCAGTTTCACCACAAAAGCCTGCACAAAGATATCAGTATGTACTAAGCAGGCAATCAAATAACTTTGAAACAAAACACCAAACAAACATGAGGGAGATTATCCAGAAGGAATACTCTAACAATTGATGGATTGAACAATTTTTTCATTCTACTTTGCAATATCAGAACCTGAGTAAACCATATACAGAACTGCAAAAGAGCATCAGAACATTTGATAACCACCAAACCAAAAAAAAAATACAAGCCCAAGGAAACTTCTCTATTAATACATTAATGACTCTAACTCTAAGACTTCATTGAAATTAAACAAGACAGCAAATAACCAACTCGCTGTGATGCTAGGTTATATTAAGAGCTTGAACAATCAATGAAACCACACTTAACTGATCTAACATAGATAGTATAAGAATCAAGAAATGATGGCAAACGTGTAAATTATCATCTGAATCTCTAATCTGCTGAACATGATAATAAGGATGCATTATACAAAAGAACATTTCCAAATGGTTGTGATTGCTCTGTCACTTGTATTTTTATCCCTAAATGGGACATGAATTGCACCTACAATAATTATCAAGTAGTTTTCACTTTAACTCCTAATTGCTATATGAAAAGTAAATTAAGAGACTTTTGAAGGCAGATAAAATCTCTTACCACAAATGAAATCACTGCTCAAACCCACATCTGGAATTGTTCTCCTTATCTTTTGCACAAGTTCTAAGTATGCCTCTCTGGTATATCCCCTACGCATTCTTTCAAGCACAGTGCTACTACCTGTTTGTGCAGGTAGGTGGATGTAGTTGCAAATATTATGTCTGTCACGCATTATATATAGTAACTCATCCGGAAAATCTTTAGGGTGTGGGGAGGTGTATCTAAACCGCATCTCAGGATACTGCAAGGAAAGCCGATCCAAGAGATCGGCAAAACGCAAACCCATGTTCTTAACCTTACACTTGCTGGAAAAGCCTTCGCTAAGTGTCCAGTTTTCTCCTGGTTCAACTTCTTTTTCAACACCGGATGAATCATTATAACTATTCACATTCTGGCCAAGAAGTGTTACCTCTTTTACGCCCTCTTTATAGAGCTCTCCCACCTCCTTCACTATTGAGTCCACAGGACGTGATCGCTCTCTGCCTCTAGTGAAAGGAACAATGCAAAATGAACACATGTTATTGCAACCCCTCATCACAGAGACAAAAGCAGAGATTGAATTCTTAGAGACTCGAACAGGAGTGATATCAGCATATGTCTCTTCGAGTGAAAGTAGAGTATTGATCCCCTTTTGGCCATAGTCTACCTCTTCCAAAAGCCGAGGCAAGTCTCTATAAGCATCAGGCCCACAGACCACATCAACCATCTTATCAGCATCAAGTATCTTGTCTTTTAGCCGTTCAGCCATACACCCCAACACAACTACCTTTGGAGGATGCAGGGATTGCGACCTCCCAGTCTTGACATTGCTCTTCCAGTGCCTCTTAAGAAACCAAAAATAATTAAGCCGCTGCCACACTTTCTGTTCTGCATTGTCCCTAATAGCACAAGTGTTGATAAAAATGATTTCCGCACTCTCAGGAACGTCCACAACTTCAATATACCCGGCATTCTTCATAACAGATAGAACAATCTCCATATCATTGACATTCATTTGACAACCATAAGTCTCTTGATAAATTCTGCCTTTTGAAGGAGCTTCAGAAGCTGGTAAAACACTACATATACCAAACAACGAAAACATAAAAAAAATGCGCAATGCGCAATTCGTAATGAATTACTTTTAAGAAATGTTATTCACTAATGTCCTGAAACTACAATCAACATTTCTAACTCTTTATTCAGCAAAAGCATTCAATTTCCTAGGTGTTGCAACTGTTAATCACTATGTGCCAGTAGCCTGAATATTCAAATATCTGTGATAATCTATACTGTATTTCTAAGAAGCAAACCCTAAATATGATAACTCTATACCAGAGACATTGGTTTCAAGTCTTCATGAACTAATATGTATGATTGTGTACATGAGAACTCACTCAGGCTGGGTCTCGGTAGCAGAGAGCGCAGCAGCTTGAGCCATGAACTGGCGGAGGCTTGGGATGTCCTGAGACAGCGACAATCTCCGCGATAAATTGAGAGAGAAGCTGCTCTTTTGAGGCTGAGAGGCGCGCTGATAGAAACAGGTAGATGAAAGGCGGGACCTTGAGGAAAAATACCTGAAACTGAAGCAGCATCGTCTCGGGATCCGAATGCCGGAAAGCGACGAGAGAGAAGACGCCATGGAAGGATAGGCTCGAAGAAGACACTGAGGTCTGTGTGAACTGCGTCGCGAAGCTTGGATAGTCGGATAGGGCGATGAAGGTCGGAGAACCAATCTGGCTCAAACGAAACGCAGCGTTTTGCTCCCAAAATGTTAGAGGTGGCGGGCTGAACATTCGGTCAATTTTTTTTTTTTTTTTAATTTTTAAACCAGATTACTTAAAAGTGGGGCCATCATAAAAAGTTATTGAGGAAAATCCGAACCAAACCACACATTTTTTAAACGGTTGGTTCGGTTTGACGGTTTGTGCTACAGATTTAACGAATATTATATCATAAAAAATTGTTTATAATATTTAAATTAAAAAAACAAATATTTGTTTATGCTTTTAACTTTATGGCTTTGTGTTTTGTGTACGAGACTAGATTTGGTTTGAAATAGAAAATATAATTTACAATAGATATTAGAGAATTAAGCGATTTTTTTTAAAAAAAATTATTGACTTGTTTAGCAATTACTCGTATAAATTGATTTACTTTTTAGTTTTTTTTTTTTTTTTTTGGGAACTAAGGAAAGCTAAAAACACTAACTAGCCCTCACTAATCTACTGTGAGAGACTCCAGCAACATCTTGACGGACCAACTCCGCAACGAAGTCTGGCAAGTTGTGGTAAACAAACCAATCCACATGATCCTCCCCTCCCTTAACTGCAAGCTTGTCAGCTACCATATTTCCTTCCATGTAGTCGTGCTGGATACTCACCTGCCATTCTCGGGCTAACAACTCCCGGATGTCCTCGACCACCCCATTGGTGCGCCATTCCGTCGTGCCTTGACCAGTCATCTGCTGCACCACCACTGCAGAATCAATCACCACCGCCACTCTCTTGAAATTCGCCTCCCAAACCATTTGCAACCCGGTTCTCAAAGTTGTAAACTCATCTATATACGCAGAACAGAAACCAATTCTGCTAGAAAACCCCAGTTTCCAAGCGCCCTGGTCATCACGAATGACACCACCAATAGACGCAGCCCCCCGGTTTCCCTTGCTCGCCCCATCACAGTTGAGACACACCCAACCATAGGGAGGAGGGGACCAACTAACTTGCACTTCTTCACGAGCACAGCCCGAACCGCGCTCCTCAATTAACGCCACCGCTACCCTGTCCGCCTCTTGCAGAACTACATTAGGAAGGGAAGCTGGAAGAACAAACTCAGATTGAAGAACGAGGCCGCATCTCCATCTACAAATGGACCAAACCCCTGCTCCAAACACAATACTCCAAACCCTGTCTCCAATGGTATTTGAGGCATAAAAAACATTCCAATCAACTCATTCCTCAATTGGAAGCCTGTAAAACATTTTCACAAACCTTTGAGGCACAACGACCAACCAAACCGTCCGAGACAAACTGCAGTCCCTGAGCACGTGGATATCATCCTCATCACCTTTCCGGCAAACTCCACAAACCGGAGACTAAGCCAGACCTTGACGAAAACGGAGCATGGTCGTGTGGAGACGCATGTGACGGGCGAGCTATAATAAGTGACTCCATTTGCTTGGACCCCGGAGCTTCCATAACCGACACCAATGATTATCTTGCTCGGACCGATCCCTAGTTATCAGCTCATACGCAGATTTCATAGTGTATTCGCCGAATTTGTGCAATCTCCAAACAACTGAGTCTGGTGTAGTTTTGCGCACTGATACCGACATGCCAATAACCTGATCAACCCAATGTTGAGGAAGGACATGCTTCACTAACTGCACATCCCATCCTCCAGAATCTAAAAAAAGTAGCAGAGCTTAATCCCTTCCAAACAAGGGGAGCCAATATGGCTGGCCAGCGGAGCATCTCCCACCCAGACATCATGAAAAAAATTGATTGATTTACCATCCCCGATCCTCCAGCCCGCCCCGGCCTCCAAGAGACCTACACACCAGTCTACACCCTTCCAGATCGGAGACGAACCCGATTTGATTCTCTCAGTGAAAACAGCCCCCTTCTTCCCATACTTCTCATGAAAGAAACTGGCCAAGAAGAAGGTTGGGTGACGGATCAAATCCCAAAAAAATTTCCCGAGCATGGCAGAATTCATGAACTCCGACGTTCTCAACCTAAGCCCACCTCCAGCCTTCGCTTGAGTTACCACGTCCCACAATACAAGATGCAATTTTCTTTGCGTGTCCGTCCTTCCCCACAAAAATTTGCGATTCAGCTTATCAATTTTGTTACAAACTGACCTAGGAACCTACTCCGTTTGCATAGGATAGGTTGCGAGGGTGGATGTAACCGAACGGACGAGGGTGGTCCTTTCCACAAAAGATAGATGGTTGGCTTTCCAACCCGCCAGTTTCGAACTCACTTTTTCAACCAAAAAGTTGTAGTCCTCGACTTTCCGACGATCACAGTGAAGTGGCATGCCTAAATATTTTCCCAAATTATTTGTATGCTGAATCCCCAGCGTGGTCTCAATGCGACGAATAGTTTTCTTCTTGACAGAGGGAGAGGCAAAAAACTTAGATTTGGAGCAACTAATACTTTGCCCTGACATTGCACAGAACTCATCAAGGTAGTTCTTAATAATTATAGCATGGGCATAATTCACTCTCCCGAACAAAAGCAAGTCGTCCGCAAAGAAGAGGTGGGACAGCCCGGTACCTGCCCGAGTCAAACGAATTGGGATCCAAGACCATGTTGTAACTCGTTGCTCAATTAACCAACCCAGCCTTTCCATACATAATATAAAAAGATACGGGGAGAGAGGATCACCCTGTCGAAGGCCTTGTTGCAGATTAAAACTCGGCGTTTCCTCTCCATTAATTAAAACGGCCATCTCCACTGAAGAAATACTAAACATAACAAGTTGAATCCATTACTCCGGGAGACCAAAAAAATGCAAAGTCTCTTCCAAGAAATGCCAATCCCTCTATCACAGGCTTTTTCTAGGTCCAATTTAAGCGCCATATAACTGACCCCTTTCTTACAAGTCCAAATTTTATGCATCATCTCCTGCGCTACCAGAATGTTGTCTCTAGCCATACGCCCTGGCACGAAACTACCTTGGTTGGGGTTGACCAAATCCTCTAGAAGAGGGCGTAACCGGTTAACAAGGACTCTCGTGAGAATTTTGAAGGGCACTGTACAGAGGTTGATGGGCCGAAACTGCTTAACCGAGACCGGCCCTGGCACCTTTGGAAGCAAGACCAGTAATGCCTTGTTGAAATATGGATTAAAATACCTGGCCAACATGCTGTCCCTCACAAAGCGAACCAACGAACTACCGGTTAGGCCCCAAAACTTCTGGGAAAAGCTTGCTTGAAACCCATCAACACCAAGTGCCTTCCAAGGGCCCATCTTGAAAAGAGCATTACGAACTTCCTCTACTGTAACCTCGTTGCATAGGTCCTCAACATCGTGTAAAGTTATACAATTTTTGGACTAGCTATCCGAATCCGCTCTGACGGTATTAGTCGCAGAGTAAATCGAGCAGAAATAACTAACCACATGCTCTCGAATCTGCTCAGCTCCATCGATCCAAAACCCATCTTCCGATTTGAGAGTAACTATACGAGCCTTTCTGAGATAATTGATGGTAGACAATTGGAAAAATCGAGTGTTGCGATCACCGGACACAATGGCCTCCTTACAAGACTTTTGTTTCCATAGAGTTTCCTCTTGCTCTGACACCGCATCAAGTTCTCGAAGAAGGTCAGTTTCTAGACCCTACAAGAACGATGACGAACTGGTCTGCAACCTCTACTGAATCCCTTCAAGCCTACGCATCAGCTTTTGTTTACGATGAAAAATATTACCAAACACCGTTTTGTTCCACTCTCTAAGCTTGCTTCTAGTGACCGACAAACGATCCAAAATCGAGCCTTCCATTCCTACCCACCTAGCAGATACTACCTCATTTACAGACGCATGCTTGAGACACATAGCCTCGAATCGAAAAGTCCTATTACCCAAGCATTGCACAACCGGTTCTAACATGAGGAAGATCGGATTATGATCAGAGGACATCCGAGTGAGGTGACAAACACGAGCTTCTAGAAAAATCAGTCTCCACTGATTATTAACTATAACTCTATCCAGTCGACACTGAACCCTATTGAAACCTTGCTGCAAGTTGGACCATGTGAAGCGCGGACCCGAGAACCCCAAGTCCATGAACCGACCCGAATCAATCCATGCTCGCATGAGACCTGCACGGTTACTATGAATTTACTGACCACCCCGTTTCTCTGACTCATCCATGACCTCATTAAAGTCTCCACCTATGATCCAAAGGATACAGATGTTGCCAACCATTTCCTACAACGCTTCCCAAAAGTGCCTACGAATGCTCCAGTGCGGACTTGCATAAATACACGACAAAGCAAACGCATCACCATCATTATATGAGACTATCAGGTGAACAATCTGTTCCGCAATGCCAGCTATCCAAACCTTCAAACTGGGTAAAGGCTGACCGGCCTACCGCATCAGCCTTTACCCAATTGCGAAAACCCACTTTGTGCATAACCTCATCCGCTCGACTACCACTGACCTGAGTTTCAAGGTGGGCCACAAACTGCACCCTATGAAGCCTGACCAGCTTGCAAACAATTCGACCTTTCGTTACCGAGCCCATACCTCTACAGTTCTAGAAGAGGAACGACATAATTAACATTTGCGATTTTGCGAAGGAGTCGAAAGCACTCCTTGATCCTTCAAACTATTACCTGAATCACTACCCAGACCAACCTTTCCCAACCCAATCAAGCGCTGCTTGTCATGACTCAAGCCCGATCCTGCACTCAACATATATTGTCTCAAGCCATAAAGAGGGGACGAGTTCGATACTGATGCATGGGGACTGTTACGTTGCAGAATGGTGATGCCACCGTGACCACCTGCTCTAGTGCCACCACCACGGCCGCCTCTAACACTATTGTTCGAACCAACACCCCTTCCTGCCATCCCCTGGGTTGATCTTTGGCCATTGCTCTTGTTGCCAACCTCCAAACTCCTCTGCTTTGTGTTAGCAGCATGCACTGGCTCTGGATGAACCCCCTCAGTAGAACCCAATTTCTTATCAACAAACCTATTCGAAACTTGCTCCATCACCACATCACCTTCAGTTCCACTCTTCCCCTCAACTTCATTCAAAACCTCAAACCTAGAGCCAACACCAGCTCCTACTACCTTGTCATCTACCTTCTTACGTGATTGGCCTTGACCATGCACCGGTCCACAAGACACTGCCTTTCGGACACCCCTTTGTTGCACCACCATCCAAGCTTCATAATTCCCCTCCATAAGGTTCCTCTCTCCATCCTCAGTATTGATCACCTGCTTCTCCTACATGATCGCCAACTAGGCCTGAGCAGACACTTGAGGGACTGTTTAGGTTGTGGCTGCCGGGGTAGCAGCTTGTGCAACCGTTTGGCTCCCAACAACCTGTATCAGTTGGGACGTGGCTGGTTGGGGAGACAAAATTGCTGCTGAGTTGCTATCAATAGTTCTCAGACCTGTGGTGAACGTACAACTCTTGTTCTTATGACCTGCACGGCCGTAGGCGAAGCAAATTAAGTGAAGCCCCTCGTACGCAACTGGTTGCCAGTAGTCATCCCACCATATCTTAGGGACCAACAGCTTCATCAAATCCACCTCCACACACACTCTGACATAGTGTCCACGACAATCCGTCTTCGTGCTCATATCTACCTTTAGTGCCTTGCCCACAAAAGAGACTGCCTCGAGCAACGTGTCCTCATCGTAATACTGTAACGATAACCCTAGAAAGCGAATCCAAACCAGTGTTTTTAGAATGGTATCTGACTCTTACTTGAAACCATCAACCCACGGTCGCATTGTGAGATAGTATCCGAAGATCATCCACGACCCCTCTTCCATCACGTGGCGATAATCCTCAAAGTGTTGTAACTTTGTCACAAAATATCCGTCCGTCAAGGGTATTAAATCATACTCCCCTTTCGGGTTCCAAAGCCTCGAGGTCCGGTCATACATTGTTCTCAGCCCTAGCGAGCACCCTAGTAACTTGACGATCAATCAATCCTTCCATTGGATGTCAAGCTTCTCCTTCCTTCTAGCCGGGAACCGCAGAGCCGGAAGACCATCCTTAACATAGCCCTTAATGGGGTCATCAATGGGGAAGCGTTCCCGCCACTGCTTCAGGTGGGCCTTTTTCTTTCTTTCAAACTGTAGTAACTTGTAACGGAACGACAACCCTTCCCTTTGATCCAGGTCCGCGTTCGATGACCCGTCGCCGCCCTCCTCTGCCTCCTGATCGCCAGCATGTTCCCGTGACTTGGGTTCCGACTCAGGTCTGTCCTCCTGCCCTGATTTAACTCCTTCACCCATCGCCTCATCCATCACCGCATCTTCTACCGCAGACTGCTTAGCTTTCTTTGTACTACGCTGAAGCAAATCCGCCGTCAAGGTACCGACCGTGTCCGCAGATTTAGTGCAAACCCTAGCCGCCGCCGCCATTCTCTATTCCAAAGCTTGGTAAAATAATTGTATTTTTAGAAGACCCTCCTCACTTTTTAGTTTTATTTCTCTTGTATAAAACTATATGTGTGGATATATATAAAATTATGAGTTATCTTTATTAATGGTTGGTCAGATCGGGTTGAGCAGTTTAAGAAAAAATCATACCGTGAATAAAATAGTTCAATATGGTGCAATATTATTTAAATACACACCGCAGTTTAATTTTTTTTTTATAGCGGGTTGGTTCGGTTTGAAGGTTTGGTTTGGCTTTTTGACACTTCCATGTAGGTGTGCGATGGAGGGTGTTATGGTCAATTGATATTCAGAGGAGGATGAGACCGTATGTCCACGACAGCACTCGTCTCTACACAGCATAGCAAAGCAAAGAAGAATTTAATTTTTCTACTCCAACCTGGTTGAGAAATGGTGATGGATAGGAGCAGAGCTATACGTCTTCTCTGGCAATCTTCTAAGCGCCTGATTGATCTTCGTTCGAGCCCTAAATTCGACAGTTCGGTGCACCGATCTATTTCAGGTATCTTCTACTCTTGTTTTCTTGATATAGCTAGTCAATTTTTGTTTACATTTCGTTCCGTTTCTGCTTTGGCAATTCGTAGGACGGATTTTGATTTTTTTTTGGTTAAATTCTTGCTGTAGCTGTGGAGTGAACTTTGAGATCGCCATTATTACTGATTTTGGAATGATCCTTTGTTTGGCTGTTGAGAAAACACTAAGAAAATGATTTTCTACTTAAATAAGTTTGAATGTATAACTATGATTCTGTGAGATGTAGTGCTTTGAGTAAGTCGTGATTTAGAGTTCTGATCATCACTTTTGATGATGATCATGTATTGTCAGCTCAGCAATCCATACTCAAAAATTTTGTGAGAAATTGATGTAAGTTTAGGATGAAGAATTTGAGTAAATTTCATTTACAAAATAAATAAATAAATAAATAAAATCAGTGACAATGATTATTTGATGCATTGCTGAGATTGGCAACTAAGAACTTCATGAACCATATCATTATATAACTTTTGGAAGCAATATTGGACTTCTTGAAATTTGATTAAAGGGCAGCTCATTGCATGAGGTTCCATCACTGTGAGGTCTTGTAGGGTCATATACTGCTTTTGCAGAGGATCGTTTTGAAATTTGATTATGCTTATTGAAAATTTTGCTCTACAGCAGGTTCTACACATTACTCCACTGGAACTAGCAAACTGTTCAGGCCTTATAGTGAACTTAACTATCGGAGTCTTCATACATGTTTGTACCCATTAAAACATCATGGAGAAAATTCCCGGGCTTCTGTGGAGAAAGGTCTTGGAAATACATTGAGAATACAGGACAGATATTTTGGTTCGGTGGCAGTAACGAAAAATCCAGCATTTTCAGCTTTAAATTTTGATGATATTAGCTACTTCAAGGGGTTATTAGGTGAGAAAAATGTCATTCAAGATGAGGATAGACTGCAGGATGCAAATACAGATTGGATGCGGAAATTCAAAGGCTCAAGTAAGCTTCTGCTCCAACCAACAAGCACCGAGGAGGTTCACTTCCCTCTTTTCTGGAAAACTATGCCTTCTAATATTCATCACTTGCTAATTCTATTATAACTGCAATTCCTACTAGTTGACATGTGATTTTTTGAGAGCTTAACAGACACTGATGATTTGTGATAAGTGTCAAGTTAAAGTTGCTTCTATTGAATCTATCTTTATTAGAGAGATGAAATAAAAAATAAAATAAAATAAAAGTTATACAGTTACACGTCATCTATGTCTAATGAGATCCTTATTGATCATTATCACTCTGCACGGCTTGCCTTTAAATATTGCTTTCTGATTGTTGTTAATATTTTGAGCTCAACTGTTAAACTACTAAGGAGTTTAATTGTTTCTCTTTTTGCAGGTCTCTCAAATTCTTAGATACTGTAATTCGAGATGCTTGGCTGTTGTTCCACAGGGTGGAAATACTAGTCTAGTTGGGGGAAGTGTGCCTGTTTTTGATGAGGTATTTTGTTCTTCCACAAACGATCATAAACTCTGTTTTTCTTTGGATGAGACAAGTGCTTAGTAGTGGTGTATCATGTTCCACCCTCCCAAATTCTGCTAACATACTTTTATGTTCTAGCTTTTTACTCACAACATGCTATATATGTTTGAACAAGACTAAGCTCCCTAGTTTTTTTTTTTCTTTTTTTCTTTTTATTTAGTTGGAACATACCAAACTGTACAAAGAAAGTCTTGTATCTAACCACTTAAATTAGGTGCTGGTCAGTTTTAAAAATAAAAACAATCTTATCTATGAGGATGAACATCTCACAATTTTAGAAATGCCATATTTTTTTATTTATCATTGTACTACCTTAATGACCTTTCTTTATGATATGGTTATGCAGGTGATTATCAATATTGGTTCAATGAACAAAATCATATCATTTGATGAGGTATACAATTCAAGAATATACTTGTACTCTTCAATATCATTATATGGCCTGTATTTTTTTTTTTCATTTTTGTATCTATTTAGCAGTACTTTATTGGAACGATGGTGGTTTCCCTTCTTCTTCTTTTTTTTTTTTTTTCTGAATTCTAGGAGGCTCTTACAACATTTTCATACTTTTTTTTCAAATAACATCTTCTAGCCTTGACCTTCTGTTTTAAAAAACTAAATTAATGAAGTGTTATATAGTTTTCAGAATTATATCTTTCTACAGTTGATTTTGAAATGGTTGCAGAATAATTTTGAACTTGTTTGTAAGGTATTCCCTAATGCTATTGCTATTTGTCAGGTCAGTGGTATATTGGTCTGTGAAGCAGGATGTATTCTGGAAAATTTGGTGTCATTCCTGGACAGCAAAGGGTAATTGTCTATCAGACTATAACATACTTGCTCTGCATATAACATGTACAAGTTTACCAGACTCATTAGTTCATCTAACGTGGTATGCAGCTACAGCAAACTATGAGTATATATTGCTTTAAAAATATTCCAGAAATTTGATTTGGGGATTCCAATGTCAGAGTGCATTTTCTGCCTGTCTAATTGAAATAATTGCGATTTTCTTTCGGGATTGCATTTGTTTTCAAGGCTGTCCAAGGCATTATCACAAATATATAGTAGAATCACATATTCATTGCAAGAGAACTGCAAGTAACAGTTAGATTCAATTGTTATTCAAAGAAAATTGTGCTCTTTACTTTTCTGGATTTGGATTTTTTTTAATGCTAGCATGCCTCTATTTCTAAACTCCAAAACAGTATTGATCTTTAGGGATATATTTTATTATTGGTGATCTGTGCACGATTTAATCTATCTAATGGAATATGAGATTGTATTTAAGTAATAATGCTTCCATTCAGATTTATTATGCCACTGGACTTAGGTGCAAAAGGAAGCTGCCAAATAGGAGGAAATATATCAACTAATGCTGGTGGCTTGCGCCTTGTCCGTTATGGATCACTTCATGGGACTGTACTTGGTGAGCATTGTTGTTTATCTTTTAAGCTTATATTTAATGTGGTGGGAAGCTATTTGCTTCTTTTTATTTACCAGTGTGACATTAATTATATGGTTTAATGGCTCTGTATTGATAGCAATTGGATCAATCATTCCTGTTTAACTATAATTTCTTCTTTTTCATTGAATAAATATACTTTCTTGATGTGCATCAGCCCTTGTGTATTGATAATTTTATTTATTTTTATTTTAAAAAAATAATTCACTGGAAAAGAAACCTGAGACAGTATTTAGCAAGGATATGAAATATGTTCTTTTTGCAAAAAGATTATTGCCCAATAGTTGGGCACTTAATAGGAGAACTGAACCCGAATTCCAAAAGCATTGATGTGATGAAAGCTAATTATATTGTTATTGTGTGTCCTACTCTCTAGTATTTATAAGTATCTACAACTTGTCATCTTGCAATTTCAATGATGGATGCTTGGTTCTCTTCTTTCTTTTCCTCTGTTTTTCCCCCTTCTCTTTTTGCTTGTTAATGTGTTAATTCTGAAGCATATTTTAGACCAAATTGACAGGTGTTGAAGCTGTTTTAGCAAATGGTACTGTGCTTGACATGCTTGGAACATTACGCAAAGATAACACTGGGTATGATCTGAAGCATTTATTTATTGGTATGTGCCACACACTTATGCTCTGTTCACCTACCTATTAAACAAGCAGCAATTTTCAGATGTGAATATGTTACTTGTATGTTCACTGTCATTCTCATTGGTCAGGAAGTGAAGGATCCTTGGGTATTGTTACTAAGATGTCCATACTCACCCCTCCAAAGCTGGCCTCAGTGAACCTGGCATTTCTTGCATGTAAAGATTATTTGAGCTGCCAGGTAGGGTTGGTTTACTTGCCCTGAAAGTGTCATGTATGTCAAACATGTATTGACTACTTTCTATTAGTCATCATTGTTCATATTTTGAGGGTGAGTCTTGTCAAACAGATCTTGAGATCTGTCTACTATTGTATTTTCTTAGTCATAAAGCCATGTAAAATTTAGAATATGATGCTGCCAGAGGTTTAGGATATGTATAGGGCATGAATTGTTAATATATGAAGAAAATTCTAGGGATGTCAATCTGCAAACAGACTATATTGTGTGCTCCTTTTGGGAGTGACATTAATAAACCAATCACTTGGGCATGACATATAAAAGCCAATATAGTCTGCATTTCCATGTATTGTTTTTCTCTTATCAGTATATTATTCTGTATAACAGAAACTTATTTGTCTCTGGTATTTGTCTCCCTAATTAAATAGCTGCTCTGTTTATTAGAAACTTCTACTTGAAGCAAAGAGGAAACTTGGGGAAATTCTATCGGCATTCGAATTCTTGGATATTCACTCGTTAGATTTGGTAAGATTTCTACCACAGATCATAATCTCTTTAATTATCTATCTCCTTTATTCATGAATGGGTTAATCAAATCACTCAACAGTTATAAACTTATAATTATTAATTCATTCTTATAACTTATTTTAGAATGTATGCTACTTTCAGTATGAAGCTTTTTCTTTTCCTATTTTTAACCGCTTACCGTAAATATGATGAAAAGTTGTTACCCTTTGAAATTCATTGCAATTATTTAGGTGATGGCATACATAATATCTAACTTTTTATTTATATGCCATATAATTTTCTGGGCTTCTGAAACAGCATAGAAGCAGCAATGCAATTAATAGAAGTCCTTCATTATATGAGCAAAGTGACTAGTTAAACTAGCTACAATACCTGTAATTTACTCTTTTGAACTACTAGTGGTATTTCATGAACTTGGGATCTAGAAAGTGACTTGATAATATTTGGTTTGTTAGCAATGCTTTTCCAATGCCCTAAGAAATTTCCATCAATGCGATTAGTCTGCGGGAGAAGTCGATAGCTTGTTTTTGTTGATTGAAGTGAACAGAATGTGTTATTATTATTTTTTCTGCACGCTGATATTTATGGGCCTTCTAATTGCATTTTATGTTTCAGGTTTTACAACATTTAGAAGGTGCTCGGAATCCATTACCTTCCTCGACTCACAATTTCTACGTTCTGATTGAAACAACGGGTAGTGATGAATCTAATGACAGGTGACCTGATTGCAATTTTGCCAATGAGAGAATATTTTATGTGATCTTTATGTAAAATTATTCCATTATATGAAGAATTAGGACCGTCTTTTTGTAGATTCTGCAAGAAAATGAGGATTTATGTTAGTGACCAAAGCAAACTAATTTCTTTTTGTTCTCAAGGATTAAGATGGATAGTATGTATCTTCATTTATGTAAGTATAGATAAACCCTCTCTTCACCTTCTACCAGCATAGGGATATTTTGGTGGAACTGGGTGGAAAGAAATCTCTCCAGATGGATTTTAGTGTGACGTAGGTGAGTTTTGTGGAATTTAAAAGTTAAAAACTATATATTGGCAAATAACACCCAGGTCATGGTAGTACCCCCTACACCTGAAATTCTAATTCCTGATCATATATTACTATTGTTTCAAGCTTGTCTGAAGTATAATTTCTGATCTCTGAGGGAAAATAGAATTAGTTCTGACTCTAACTTAGAAACATAAGAAAGCATTAATTTCCAAAAGAACAGTAAAAGTTTCTATCTGACTTCTGTACCATGAATCTCCCCATACATTCAATCACCAAAGATTTTCAAACTGATGTGTTAGTCACAAAAGCTCCTTGCATCTATCTGTTTTGGTCAGTCTTCCTCTATCTTGCCCTTTCAAAGTTAGTTTGTAAAGATGTGTTTAATGTTCTGAGATCTTCATGATGAATAACCTGTTTACTACTACTTTTTGTCGACGACTACAGAGAGAAACTGGAGGCTTTCCTGCTTAGCTCAATGGAAGGTGATTTAGTTTCTGATGGGGTCCTAGCACAAGACATCAATCAGTTGTCCTCAATTTGGCGTATACGTGAGGTTATATTCCACTTTTTTTTTCTTTTTTTTTTCCTTTACAGTTTGCTCTTTGCATTTCTAGTTGTTGGAAGGTAGCTCTATGGGTCTTACTTTTGAATCATAAATCGATGCTTAACAATTGATATAGTAATATAATATTATGCTCAGATGAGATCTTATCTCTTATTTCAATCCATTTATCAATATTTCAACTAGAAAGACTAGACTATGGTTTATTTACCCAGCTTGTACCAGCCACATTGTTCTTGTCCTGCCCGTTGTGATTGCTATTTCGGCAAGAGGATATAAAAACAATAGCTTACGTATGAATAAATTCTTCTCTTGTTCACAGTAAACATGGCAATCCTTTTTAAACATCATTTAGGATTGTGGTTTGGTGATATATATATAATTTTTCCTTCTCCAGGGTATACCAGAAGCACTGCTGAAGGCAGGGGCAGTTTACAAATATGACTTGTCATTACCTGTCGAAAAGATGTACGACCTTGTTGAGGAAATGCAGACAAGACTTGGTTAGCAAACCTATGATGTTTACAATATATTCACCAAGAAATTATTTTTTATTATATAAAACTAGTTTATACACCCGTGCGATGCACGGGTATTTTTAATGAATTTAATAATTAATATATTTTAACAAACACAT
>JAYMTA010002344.1:0-16794 GCA_036897625.1 Pelargonium cotyledonis | reverse complement strand
CTAGACAGTTCGATCCACACATCCCACCCTTTGTTAAAGGTGTGGTTTGTCCTACGATCCAAGTCATGGGCGATCAAGCCATCACAAGGCATTGAGTCCACGAACCGTCGTAATTACTCAAATTAATTAAACACACTAAATAAGTGATTAGTCTAGTCCATCTCACCACAATCAACTACATCCCTATCCCTTAGGGATTAGTTGATCATGGCGGTGACATAGACGAAAAAAACCAATCTCAACATTGCAAGACAATAATTGAAATTACTGATTAAAGTATAGAACAATAAAAGCATGAACAATAATATCCAAACTAATTGCAATATATTATAATCTTAAATAACAGTAAATAATCTAGCAAAACAGAGAAGGAAAATACCCTAAACTCGATTGTGTCGAGAAGAACAAGCAATCCTCAATGTCAAATCTCCAAATAATCTAAATACAAGCGTAAATGTAATAGAAAAGGGGTTGAGATGATGGAACTGGGGTTATGGAGGCTTTGGAACTGGAGAAGAACTGCTGGGAGTGCTGACGGCATGAAAAGAAGGGCTAAAAGTAGAACCCCAAACCCTAAAATCATCCTCGTATTTATAGACGTTTCAGCAGACCAGCGCCTAGGTGCTGAGAGCCGGTGTCGCGGCTTCGCGTAAGGCTGACTCTACTGCTGAGCTGGAAATGCGCGTCGGAGGATTGACTTTGGGTTGACTTCTGACTTCGGTTGTCGCTCCCTTTCATGCTCGAGACCGCTCTAATTATCGTAAAAACATCCAGAACACTAAAACATATTTGATCAAGCACAAATAAGCGAATAAATGCATGAAAATACCAAAAATGACCTAAAGTCTGGATTTATGATGATTGAGCACCAAGAAAGGCAATTTGGGTGTTTTACACTAAAATGTGAGCGGTTTAAGCTTAAATTTGAGACTAAATGAGGACAGCTATGCATGATTTAGGGTTCATTAACTAGCACAAAATGCAAGTTATCAAAAAGGCGAGAAATTAAAACAGAGATTAAAGCAGTGATTTTATAAGTAAGTGTGACAAACGTGATCAGGATGCAATTGACTTCTAGTGGGATAAAGCTCTAATTAACTGTTAATATCTAGCTAGATATTTTTTTGTTACCCAAGCCCGCTCAAGTACTCGAGTGTCCACTATAAGGTTTGCTCGAAACTCAACACGAACAGACCATCACCGATTAATTCCTAAGTGTAATTTGCTCCCCAGGCATGCGACTACAAGGGGGTCACATACGTTTTGACAATGTGACCGACTCTATTCAAGGCATGGGATGCCCAAGAGCATGTGGCTATAAAAAGGTCATCCCACTAAGTGGTTCGACCCACACGAGCAACCCTATAGGGTCAAGGTGAGACTCGCGATGTGATAAAAGTCGTGGGTGATCAATTCATAACTAGGCATTGAACCCAACAAACCACCACAATAGAAAAGATAAATTGCAACTAGACAAGAACAATATATTAATTAAAACACTAATCCCAAGTCAACTACATCCCTACCACAAGAGCTTTGTTACGCATAATTGTATGAAGTACAATAATGCATAAATAATAGAATACCAAATTGATATAGTAAAACATAATATTGAATTGAACAATTGCAATGAGTTTACAATGCCCAATCTAAGAGTATGAACTGAAATAACAATACAGTAAAATCCTAAACTAGTGTGGGGTGGCAATCGATTGAACGAAGGCAATTTTTATTCTTGATATGATAAGATCACACACTAGATGCTAATAAAAAATCAAAACTAACTTCAATACTGGAAAGGGGTGGATGATAATGAATGGAGGTTCTGGAAATTGAGAATGAACTCTAGAATATGGAGGAAAAAGGGTTGGGGGCTAGGAAAATTTGAACTTCTAAACCCTATCTCTACGTCGCGGAGTCGCACGTGTGTCGCCCTAGTTGACACAACGTTGAATTTAGGGCACCGCAGCAAAATTGCTCCTACGCCGCGGCGTAATTTTCGGAGGTTGCACCCTATTTGTTACTCGTTTTTGCTCCCCTTCATGCTTGAACGTCGAGATAAAAACCTGAAATTCTCAAGAACACTAAAACATGGTTTTTATGGCACAAATGAGCTAAAACTAGCATAAACTAAGTAAAAACACGCCAAAATAAAATTCCATGTCAGTTGTGTGCAAAAATGTATTTTTTATGTGAAACATGCACAATTGCGGTAAAATCCGGGCAAAACTCGAGGGAACGAAGTCATGCATAGCACAATTTAAGGTCGGATAAAACGTAGAAAATACGAGTTATCAAACCCCACTAAACATAGATTCAAGCATGTCCTCGTGCAAAGGAGACGAAAAAGAAAAAGATCCTAAATTATGATGAGCTACACTACATGCAACTACCCTATATGCAATCCTAATTAGGCATTCATCAATTGGACACTCTAACATGGTTTGATGTACATGTTTCTTAATTTTCTCTCATCGATGCAATGATTAACAAGCAACTCAAGATCAATTCAAACATGTTACACAAATAAGAGATCATATCACTGGTTCACCGTGTGTGTGTGTGTGTGTGTGTTCTTGTAAATTTGGGCTTACACATGACACGCTATTCATTCCACATGTTGGGATTGATTTCACTTCTTCACTAATCTAAGAGTCCTTGACTTGTTAGGATCAAAAGGTCTTTAATTGGGTTGTAACGTTAGGCTAGACTTAAGATATGGAGAAGGATTATTATGAAGCTCATTATACGTCAAATGAATTCAATGTCACCTACACCTCACCTCACACTTCCCAATTTTTGATTCCTCGTTTGTTACATCTTTTCAATTTATCCCTACTCCTTATTCAATGTTTTTGGATTTTTATTTAGGCGAATCTCTCTCTTTTGTTGAATTGGACTTTTTATTCTTTTCAATGCTAATCTTTTATTTTCTTTTTTATTTGGTCCATTATTTTGTTTCTTTCTCTTTGCTTAAGAAATCCTTACCAAATAAAATATAATCAAAAATCCCCAAACTTAGCCCATGCTAAGGAGTGAAGGAATTTTGCGTCAACCATTCCCGTAACCAAGACAAACCAACCCTTTATTTAACCCCACTCAAAAAATAACATCTTTAAAAAATGAAGTTCAGTTCACTTAAGGCACAAAGGATCAAATCATACATAGGCATAGAAACAAAAGGCACATAGGCTTGTAACGTGGGTGTAAAAACAGTGGCTAAGGCTCAACGGAGAAAACTATGGAATCATGCAACGGGTAGATATAATTTGGTACAAACGAATCAAACATGACCTAAAACACTTCCTACCAAAACAAGTCTCCTAGTCATTTCACCTCATAGATCATCCAATTCTAAAACTACAAGCATGCATAGATTTACTTAGTGAGTACACTATTCTCACAACCTAAGAAAGCCCATAACAAGTGTATCATGGAAACCAAATAACCACATGATACAATCACCAAATTCATGCAACATTTCTAAACTTCACCCAAGATGCAATCAATCAACAAAACATAGGTTCATATCATTGAGAATGAAAAAACTAACAATCAAACAATATCCTTCAAGGGTCCAATTTTCAACATGCCTAATATCCACAACTACCCAACTAAAATTAAATGTGCACATGCTAATGCAAAAATTTAAAAAGGATGAATAATCTGAAAAATCGAAAATAAAACATGCAAAAGTGGAATGCAATGGAATGGTCCCTCCAAACTTAAAACCAATCACTGCCCTCAATGATCTATCTCTAAGTTTATGCAAACTAACCTAAATGTCATGCAAATTAACCAATGCAAACTAAACTAAAAACTGAAAATTAAAAACTAATATGTACAAGACCTTTGGGAGAGTGGACGCATTCATCCCGACCAACTGCTACTATACTCGCTACTCTGTTCCTCTCGGGGTTTGTTGCTCTTGCCCCTCAAGAATATGCTTCTTTCAATTTACTCTTTAGTGGTTCTCTCAATTGGATATCACTTGAACACTTCCTATTCACTTGCTTACCCAACTCATCAACCTTGACTTCTAATCTCCTAATGGCCGCCATAACTTCTTGGAGCTGAAGTTGTTGACTCTTTGAAGTAGACGTCTCTTCTTCTTCCTCTTTTTCTTCTCCTCTTCTTCCTCTTTTACTCTTTCCACTCTCTTAATCATCTTCCATCTAGTGACGCCTCCATGCGCCTTCCCAACAAGCAAAACTTCGGTGCCAATCTTGCTGATTCCTTGACGCGAGATAGGTATTGTGCCTTGGATCACTTCTTCCTATTCCAATATTCCAACTCCTCGTTGTTTGCACAAATCTTTAATGAGACCGTATTACCATAATCTAACGTATTTCGCGGCCCGTCTCATTCCTGGAAAGATTATTCTACCCAAGTGCACTTTTCGATTCGTCAGAATACAAAATAGCATAAACAATCGACCACCCGAAACCTTGGTCGTTTCGGTTGGGAAAAATTGGGTGTTCATGAATATTATCCAAACCTTGGCGTCAAAACATGTCACTCTTTTTGGCTTGGGGTACTCCGTTCTCATTAAGTGTGACTCAATCCGTAGGGCCATAGAGTGCTCCACTCAACTATTCCAAATTCCATTCATCCGCATCATGGATCGCATAGAATTTGCAAGAGATGAGGTCAATTGTGGGTCCTCCAAATTTATTGTTAACAAAATCGAGTAAATGAAGCCATGCATAACACAATTTTGGGGTCGGATAACACGTACAAAATACGAGTTATCAGTGACGGCGATGAGAGGTGGCGTTTTGGCCGAAGATTTTTTGGGTGGTTGTTGTTGGCATGTTGGGAATGCCATGCTATGCCTTGACTTTTTTTTTTTTTTATGGATTTGGGAACTTATTTTGGGGTTAGTTTTGACATGTGTCACTCACGTGACTAACGAAGGTTATCTTCTCCTTTGGTTTCTTTTTTCATAAATCGAGTTTTTTGGCACCAAAGAAAAAAATGTGTAGTTAGAGTATTAATGATGATTTTAAAAATAGTAGGAGGATCATTCATGATACGAGCGTATAGTTAGAGAGTCAATGGTTACTTTAACTCTAATTTAAAACATAGGTCGGGTGCCGGGTAGGAAATGGTCTGCCACAATTCACATAGGTTGAACATACGGAAAAGAAGTGAACCAAACAAAACGAATAAGATTTTTTTTTGAACTCACAAACAAATAAGATTTTAATTCAATGTAACGCTTATTTTGTACATCATCACCTTCTGTTTTCATTGTTCCATAACATTTCGCATCTACATGTAAATGTAGCTTTCCTTTATCAATAATCGTTCTCTTTTAAAGAAAAAATACACAACCGATTTAAAACCTCAATTCTTCACCCTCATTTTCATTAATTATACATACATCATCATCTTCATCTTCAACATCGCTACCAAAATTCAACAATTACAAATGGTATTAACCCAGATTACTAAATTCATCGATTATTTTACCTTAGTTTTCTCTTCGAATTGGTTTCAAAATAAAATTTTCCTCTTCAAATTATTTTAGGATTTCACCTAATTAATCTTTTACATTCATGGATAAATGTATCATAAATTTAGTTTTAATTTATGGGTTTCGATCACTGTTTTAATTTCTGCATGAATAAATGTATCATAACCCAATTCTTGTGTTAGATTTGTAGAAAATTGAAAGATGGAGGAAAACGGTTGTCAAAGTGTTGTGACTGATCCGGTTGCCACAACAACAGAAACAACATCAACAGATTCTAATTGGAGAGCCGAATTAACGTCGGACGTTAGACAACGAATCATCAACAAGATGTAATTCATGATTTATTTTACACCCTAACTTCAATTTCCTTATTTTGGGGTTAAGTTTCTGAAGAATGTTTACTAAGAGTTATTGATTTCAATACTAGAATTATTTTACATGTTACCTGCAAATGTTGGTAGAACTGGGTATTTCATAGTTATCCTATGTCTCACCAATAAATGAATCTCATATATTCCCAAGAAATATATATTTGGATGGTTGTTAATGTAGAGTATATGATGCTCTCTAATTATATTCATGGGACGTTTGATCGAAAATTATAACTGATTATTTCATTTTTGTTTTATGTGTGTTCTTATTTCGGGTGACACTTTAAGTATTAATTTAGATGTTATGCATTATAATTTTTGATTTGTTGTGTGTGAACAACTTAGTATGTTGTTGCATATGCTATGCTTGTAATTGAATAGCAGCATATCTATATAATTTGTCGAAAGGACTTTACGATAGCCGAATTGCCTCTTTTGAGTGAGGCAAGACTTCTATATTTCACACTATTATTCTTGTAATTGTTTACAAAAATATCACTTGTAAGGTTTTTGTATACATTATACGGAAGATCAAACGACACAATTTTCCCTTTGAACAAGTGACATGATCTTACTTGTATACTTAATACCACGTTTTTCTTGTTTTTTTTATGCAAACGTTTTAACTAAATGTTGATATTAAACTGACATTATTTATGATTGTGAGTTAATAAGTTTTCTTTCAAATTCATATCTTACAAATTAGATTTAAGTTAAGTTTACTGGTATATGTAAATTTAATTTTGCATGAACACTCTGTTTATTATTATGTTTATATGTATTACTAGTGAGTTGTTTTATTTAGCTTTTATGTTACTTTATTTTATTATTATTATATAATTAACAGTTATAGCATTATGATTATGCATTAGCTGAAATCCTCTTTTAAAATTTCAGTTTCAATGGTGCAGATTTGAAAGTTTGAAGAACCAGATAAATTCTATAGATTCAAATACGTTGAATCGACTGAATGGTGTTGCTGTCCAATTTGAAGATAATATGTTCAATAATGCAGCAACTAAGGTACATTTGAATAATCTTAATCAATGCGCATCATGTACCTTTAAATCTTATAAGGTTTTCGTTTCTTTCCCGAGAGAGAATTAAGACGAATGACTGCATGATCACCCATTAAAATGAGATCCGTCCATAGGAAAGATAAAGGAAACAATTGGAGACAAGAGACTGAGCATAATGCTAGATCCAAGACTTTAAAGACCAATAGATCACCAATTCGTTTATTGCACCATGTGCAGTAAGCCCCTGACGAGGTGCCTCCACAAGTTTTAAAGAAGAAAGAAAAGATGAAAAAGGTTCTATTCCCCTAAGATTTCTAACATGAGATCCAACTTTATCTCCTAGACGAAATGTCTGATTGAAATCATCAATAAGCATGAAGTAGACGTCAACCTTCATGAGACTAGAAATGAAAGAATCTCAAACACGAATTTGCGAAGCTAAATAAGAACTACCATAGACCATTAAAAACCAATTCCTATTGACCTTGTTCCAAAATCCTTAACCCCAAAAATGAGGAAAACAAGAATATAGTAAACCATTCAATACCTGTAAAACAACCTATCCATAGACTTCCACTAGCCCCAGAATTGTCCTAACCAACAGACTTCTACCATTTAATCCCTGACAGTTTGACATCAATCGACGAAACAAACATGTTATTTTCACACAAAAAAAAAACAAAAATTGGCCTTCTGATCTGAACTAGGTCTTTCACAAATTGAACATGTAGGGGTACATTCAACCTCCTATAGTTCCAACTAAAGATCTTTATGGCCTTCGAGATTATTATTATGTAACAATCATCCGCAAACCCCTTAACATGAAGCACAACTTTAGGGAAATGAATATCATGCCACATAGATCATTTATCATCCAGAAACTTGATATATATAGTAGGAGAAAAATCTGAAATCAAATATTAGAGAGGAAGACCAAAAGCATTAGTAGAGGACTGTACCTGGCCTTCTATCCCCACCTCCATTGGTGTTAAAGACGACCCTTCTCTAGATTTTAATATCCTTGACTCTTGGATGATAATCAGTCCCCAAAACAAAATGATCTCTACTTTGGTATGTCTTCATCACTAGAGTCATTAGAGCTTGTCCGAGATGAACGACTTAGAACAGTTCTGCTAGATCTTCCCAATCATGAGGTACAAAGGAAAGAGAAGAGACTCCAAAAGAAAAAACCAATGGACCACTAGAATCCAATGACCATTGAACCGATAAAGGGTCTTCATTAGATGAGTGACTGAGAAGAAGGATAAAATTGTTATGACGAGAATTGGAAGACGTAAGAAGGGACCTTAAGTTCCTCTACAATCTGATTTATCTGCAACTGGTTCATGAAAAAAATACTCCTAAACTAGCCCAACCATTAGAAGCCTGTTATTGTCCTCTCCAATCCTAATAGATAAACAAGGTGATGATCTAGTAGTAATCGAGGGAACACTCAAAATTTGTGACTCTCACATCCATTGGCAGTTTCATATTGTCGTCATTAGAGTTGTTCATGTTTGTTGACTACCGAACCACTAGGCCCATCATAAAAAGAATATGATGGATTACCAACTTCAAAAACTGATTTATTTAGCGCTTACCACCAAATTGGCCTCTTACCCATACTCCGCTCCTTTTCATCCATCATCCCCTGATAATCATGTTGAGGATGAGTTCAAATAGGAAGCTAAGTTGGAGAGCTTAGATGGCTATTGTACCATGACCTTTAGTTTCACTGCCCTCCACTACCTTCAAAAGCTTAAAAAACTGTTGATGAATCAGACTTAGTTGCAACGTTGAGAAAATGTCTGACTCTAGAAGATAGGGATTGGCAAGTAAAAAAATTTGTACTATCACTGAGATGGAAAGAGAGAGAGAGAACTCTCCCAAGATTAAAAAAAAGAAAAAAAAAGACCTTATAATCATTCTAAAGTTCATCATCTTTGTGCTTTTGGAGTTTCAATTCGCCTCGAATAAATAATGCACACCTCTTAAATTTACCAAACATAACAAGTTTTAGTGTAACGGTTTATCCTAATGCATAATTACGTTTTTCATCACAATTAATTGGAATTTTATGGTTTTATGTTGCTTAGGATGATTATACAAAAGGAATAATTAAGAGGATGACGCGAGTACAAAATGCATATCGTCAAACTATTCCACGTCTTCTTCCAATTCAGGTAATAACAGGATTTGGGATGAGTATATTGTTGTTGTCATCTTGTAAATCTCCCTTGAAATGACATGTTCTATTCAAAAATTGCATCTTTCATGATTAAGCATTTTTAACTATTGATGATGAATAACTTCATCATACAATAGATATATTATTGCCCAAATTCTTGTCCAATTACATGTGTAATGTTTATTGAATTTTTTCTTCTCCTGTAATTTGCCAGAAGAAGAGAAAAAAAGCATTTCATTACATATAATAGTTCCAAGAAATTTTAACAGCCTGTTTACTATATTTATATCAAGTTGGCATTATTGGTATCCAAATTGTTAGGCATAAACTAGACTTATGTGGTAGATGCTACTGAGAACAACTCAACCATGCCAAATGTGGCAGGATATTCGGATGACTTTAATATCTCAATTGGACAGTGCGTGAAATCCAATGTTTTTAGCAATAAGCAAAGGAAAATGTCTGGAAATCAAGCTTTGCAGCAGGTTTACCAACCATCACAACAACATCAATTGCAGTATCAACTTTTAAATCATAATGTCCAGCAACCGACCCTTCGTCCTTCGCATATGCAACAAAACATCCATTACTATCATCAACAACAACAACCGCAACAGATGGTTTCCCAACCAAATCAGCCTCAGCATTCTCAACAGACAATTTTATCAGCACAGTCGCAACAACTTATAGGACATCAGTTACATTCTACATTGTTTCAACGTAATCAATATTATGGACAACAAAGTAATATTACAGAGCAACATAAGCAGTTATTGTGTCAACAAAATATGTCGAATTCAATCCAGCAGTCACTAAGTCCACAAAGTAATATTTGTGGACTGCATCAAATTCAATCGCAAAAGATGATTGTGACACAATCAAATGATCATCTGAACTTGCAGTCGCATCAACCTCCTATATCTCTCTTTAAACAAGGAGAAGCTAAAGCTTCACAACAAAATGTGCATCAAACATCACAACCGTTTCAGATACATCCTCTTTTGGGCACTCACCATCAAAGTAATTCACCACAAGATGGAATGCAAAAAAGGCTTCAAATGTCAGCCACAATGATACAGTCTCAAAGTGTTGAACAAAAAAAGTTACTTCACTCACAAAAATCGCTTCCTCCTGAGGCCTCTTCAGGTATGTTATCTATAATTTCTAAATAAGTCATTTCTTGTAGAAATTCTTGTTACCCATATAGTATATTGGTCATTGTGGTCCATTTCACCGTCTTTTTCTCTTGTAGCATCGACAGAATCCTCAATAGCTAACTCTGAACCTACAAACGTAAGTGATTGGCTCGGTCAGGCCCAACTAGAGATATATCTAGTTTTCAAAACATTAATAATCATTCATATGTTGTGCTCTCATGACATAGAAATGATTTTTAGATTAAAAAATGTGGGACTTTATCATGATCTTTCATATGCTTTCAATGAACTGAAACTTGTTCACTATCCTTAAATGAAACGTTCCATCTTTCGACATTTTTTTTAATTATATTTACTGTTACAAGTGACAACACCCAAAGTAGGTGTATTAAAAAGAAGTAAGTTAGTCCATTAAAGATCTTACCATCTACTACAGTTTCATAGCGTTAACTTATTACAGACTAACTTAAGATTTGTACCTTAAAATTTGAATTGCAGTTGCAGTCGGTAAAAGAGAAATTCCTCCCTGATTTGAAGATTTTGTGGGAGATGGCAATCAATATGTGCTCTCGGGTAACTAAACTAGATTATTTACTATTTTGATGAGCATATATATGCCTATTCGTGTAACTTATAGTTAATTTTTTTATCTGTGATCCTTTCTTGTAGTCACAAGAGCCAGAGCTTGTTGAAAAGTACAAAAACAATATTACTGCAATGGAGAAAATGATGAAATTTCTACAAATGACTCGCAATGAAATTGCACTTTTTCCTAAGGAGAGGTTGGATCAGTATAAAATGCAGATCATTCGGGATGTTAGTACAAACAAGAGTAAACATTTTTCTTCTCTACAGCAACACGGGCAACAACCTCAGTCACTTGGAGATCAAGCTCAACTATATCACCTGCAACAGCATAAAAATGCGAAACTCCAATCCCAACCATTAAACATGTCATTGGTTGGCACAACAATAGGTTCATCTCCTTTATCGCCAACACAACAAGGAATTCCAAATTCACAATCAAACATTATCAGTCCAAGTCAGTCTGGTTCTCGAGCAGGGTCAGAACAAAGGAGTGTACCAAGCCCATTACAACATAGTTCAGCAAGGTCTATACACCATAGTATCATGGGCACACTTCAACATACAAATTTTCAAAACAATGTCAATGTTTCTTCTATAAATCCTCTTCACCAAAGCTCTGTTATCCCTAATATCTCGTTCCTGCAACAAAAGCACCAAGAGAAACAACAAATGGTGCAGGTACAAAATCTAAAACAACAAGTTCAGCCACAGTGGTATCAACAGAGGAAACAACAAATGTTGAAGCAAAATGTACAGCCAGGTGTTAATTCAATAATGCTCCAGGAGTTTCTCCATCTGTCCACGCCTACTCGGCAACTTTATGCAACTTCTCCTCAAACGTCTCAACAATCTTCTACTCAGATTGATCAGCAAAACAATTGGCCACCTCTTTCAAGAATCGTAACACCCTTGCAATCTGCTAATTCACCATTTGTCATACCATCTCCTTCAACTCCCCTCACTCCATCTTCAATATCAGTAGATCTCAAGAAACAACATTCTGTTGTTCCTTCTGTTACAACTTCTAAAAATTTTGTATACCCTCAAACACCTGTTGAATTAACTTCATCACATGCCAAAATCCAAAATCAATCTGTATCCATCAATAAACAAGGGATATCACCCTCTACTACTTCAGAAGGACATCAACTCCCAGATGGTATGAAGCCACCATTTGAGAGCTTAATTAAAGCAGTAAGTATATTTAGTTTACTTGATATACTTATGTTTATTGAGATCTTTCTTTTCATGAGATGAATGGCTCTACCAAGTTCTAACACTTTTAACTTTTCATGTAATTGTTAAGTTACATATGACATGGTAGTACTCTGCAAAAAAAATTATCATTTTAATTTTACATTATTTCCATGTTAATATAGGTCCTAATATGTCAAATAATTAATTGAATTTGTGTGTTTCAGGTGGAATCAATATCTTCTGATGTGTTGGTTGATTCCATCCATGAAATTGGTTGTGTTGTCAATTTGGTTGATACGATAGCTGGAAGAACAAGTGATATTGTATATAGTAGTCCAGTGGACGAGAATTTCGATTATAAAACAAGATTCCATTTACAAGGAAACGACGTAAGGTCATCACCTTCATATAAGATGAAACGCCACATAAGTGCATTGGCTTTCAACGCCTCATCATTTTGTATAAGTAAACATGATAGTTTGAAGAAATTTTTCGGTCAGGTGCATGACTATGACTATGCAACACCTTTGCCCAAGAGGTGCAAGATTGAGGTTTGTTGATTTTCTCCTATATCCTTTACTTTTCAACTTTACGAAGTTGATGATGTTTTACATTATGTCATGCTTCACCTATTTTGAGATCCTCCATTCTATAAATTATCACCTGATGGGACAAGATTTTACGTAAATGGAACTTATGATGTTAAACTATCAAAATTTGATTAATTTTCTGGTGTGGATTTAGTTATATATATGATGATAAATCAACTGATTTTCAAAACTTTTTAAGCTATCCATATATTAAGACTTGGAAGTAAAGTAAGTGATTGAATATCAATGTGTTAACACTCGAGAAGTCTCATTTACTATGTGAGTCAGTTACATGAATCCAATCGTTTTGCTATAAAAGTATTGGGTACTAATCAGTTGCTTTTCTGTGTTACCTTAGGCATTCAGATGTTTAATTTTAATGGTCACAATTGGCTTCTGCTTTTTTCTTTACATGAGGCTATTACTAGCTATTTGCAATATCTTCTTATTCTTTTTAATTACACACCTCCACCGTCATCTTGTTATACAATTTTTTTATATCAGTTATAGTAAGAAAAAACTCATTTTGGTCCCAAACTTTGGTGATTCAATCCAATTTGGTTTCTAAATTTTTTTTTAAACCAAATTTGCTCCTGAACTTTTGTGTTTTGCCCCAATTTGGTCCATGAACTTTCACATATTGATCCAAAATGGTACTTGCTCTTAGAGCTTATTTCAAAAGTTAAGGGATCATATTGGGTCAATATTTGAAAGTTCATGGAACATTTTGGGTCAAAAAATAGTTCAGGGACCAAACTGGGTCCAAAAAAAAAGTTCAAGTACTATTTTTAGTTTTTAAGAAATATGGACCAAAATACTAAAGATTAGGGACCAAATTGGGTCTTTTACCCAATTATTTTAGTTGTAGTCTACACATAATCTAATGAATCTACTTTGTGCTTGAGGATGCAGCTCAATAACAACTTGCTAGATGAAATCAAATGCATAAACCAACAGCTAGTTGAAACTGTTGTAGATTTTGATTCAAGTGAAGAGACGAATGAAGGAACTATCATCAGATTCTCCTACAGTTGTTTGATTCTGAGCGAAAATTTCAAGTTGCGGTACACTACATCACAAATGGTAAGATTTTTGGCTTCTCTTATGAACTCAGAAAATGGTGTGCTGATTAATTAAATTCGACACATTTTCTATATATTCTCTATCTTTTTCTTCCTACAGTTGCCAATCCTTCCCCTAAGGTTGCGTGTTCCTAATAATTACCCGAATTCCTCTCCTAAAATCTTAAATGGTTTGGCTATTGACTGGAGGTAAGTCTCATTCACTATATACATGTTATGGTTCATGCATTTCATTTTTTTATTATGAAATTTTAAGAAATGGGTTAAAATAAAAATGAATAGATGATGATATAGATTTATCATAGTATAGAGTCTCATTTAGCTATCTGGATATGTAATGAAATTTTACTTGTGTTACTGAACAGGAGTGAATGTGATGTGTGTTAGAAAAGGCAAAGTTTAGATTCAATATAGCTCTGTGCAACCTATCGGAACCCGTGTCTGTTGGGGAGATGGCAAGAACTTGGGATTGTTGTGCTCGAGCTGTGTTGTCTGAGTATGCGCAACAAATGGGCGGGGACTGCTTCACTTCGAGATATGGTTCGTGGGAGAATTGTGTCATTCCTTCATGATCAATCATGATGAATTGTTAGTATACTATACATTATCACATCAATAACTGCGATTAGGGAGAAATTCATATAAATTCTTATCATTGTTGACTGTATAAATGTATTACCATAAAATACATATATTTGAAGAACAAATGAAAAAAGTGTAGCTAATGTCATATTGTTAATAAATTTTCTTGTTTTATCAACTGTCATTGGTCATGTTTAGATATATGGCGCGAGGAATTTGTGATATTCATATTCTTGTAACTCAAAATATCATAACAGAAATGTGTGTGCATGTATAATCCAAAGTATTCATTGAATAGTAGCTAACTTGAATATTTGTTTTAAGTCAAGTATCAAGATTCAGTATGGTGTTGTTTAGTCTTCTTTTTCAAAGTTAAGGTAAGTAGTTTTAATCAAGTTTGATTTTTGGGTCTTCGACTGTATGGTTGTAGCAGTGTTCCAAGTCCGGTCAGTGATTGTAGGTTGCGTAGGAAACGCAACGTTTAGTGGAGCTCCGAATTTGTTTCTGAGGGACCGAATGAATTCTCAACACAATCAAAATATGGTAATAAGATTGTGAATCAAATCTCCATAGTTTGTTCGAATATCAAAGACCGAACAAACATTGCGATGAACTCAAGAAAAACGTTTGAGAGCATTTTAAGTTCTTGCAAGTAGTATTTAAGTGGTGAACTGATCGAACATTTTACCTTAAACTTGGGACTGCTTATGTTCTCAAGTTTAATTGACACATGGCGGCCTCTGACTGGTCGATGTTGAAGTAGGACCCGCATGCACTTTGGTCTTTTCTCGTGCTCTCTACTTGTTGAATCTAACCCCAACAGGACAGACGTTGTCCTCAATCTATTTTGTCTTTCTATCTCTATATATTTTTATCCCTTTGTCTGTTGGTTCCACTCACCAACAAAGGTCTACTGATCTACGGTCTCTTGCCATGTAGGAGACCGAAGTGAGTCTCTGTTCAGAGCCCCGCGTCCGACCTTGGGCTACAAGCGTTCATTATCCTGGGTATGTAAAGCGTGTTCTCATTCTAGTGAGGTGCATGCTCTATTGGGCTCATGCACTAGTGCACGAGAGAGAGCGCGTAAGGATGCACATATTAGACGAGCCACACGTGGGACATGGTGCACAAATGTTTAGTGCATGCATGGGTGTTGGTCCGGGCAAGACGTCATGAGCGGATAGGTGTGAGCGCTCAGATAGTGTGCGCATAAGAGCGCATGTGCACATGTGCGCGAAAGGTCATGTGGAGTTGATGATGAGAAGCGAGGACTATCTGTCTGGGAAGGCTTGGGTACGCGAAAGGATAAGTGCAGAGGGTTGAGTGCGGAAGAAAGTGCGCATGGGAGAAGGCTGCGGGAGTGAGTGTGCGGGAACGATTGTGCGAAGAGGTAGTGAGCGGGAAAGAGGGTGTGCGGGAGGTTGGGCTTGCGGAGATAGGAGCGCGGACGTTGGGTCTTCCATGTTGATGGGCTCGCATGGTCTACGGCATACATGCGAGCCAAGGTGTGCAACCCATGGTGCGCTTCATACATCCGATGTATCGAGCTCTCCTTGCACATGTTCTAGTCTCGGTTCGATCGTGACCTTGACCCGTCGGGCTATGATTTGAGTTTCTACTCCACCCAGAGTCTTATGTACGACTTAGGTTGAGTTCTTGTCTGACTGAGTGAGCCACATGTCGTTCTGTCGTTAGCTGATTTTTCATGGCGAATAAACAAAAAATCTAATGTACATACATAATCCATAATAAGTTTCATAACAGTTACTCTCTTCATCCTAAAATAAGTGTTCTACTTTCTATTTTGAGAAAAATTAAAGTGAAGTTACTACGTGTTGTATACTTACTCTTATATTCCTATGGACATGTGTTCTGAAAAACTGAATAGATATTAAATAATTTATTATAAGGACATTATTGAATATTCATGTATAACTTTCTTAAAAATGAACAAGATATTTATTTTTGGACACAAAAAACTCAAACATGACACTTATTCTAAGGTAGAGAGGCACATAACAAGAAGACACATTAGACATTCCGTATAAATGTATGTTTGAAGATATAATTAATAGACATATAAATTAGGCTAAATAAATTGGAAGAGATTTTAAACAAATGGTATGGTATACTAAAATGAATTTTTTTTAATAGATTTACATAGCCGTATTATGCAACTACAACTATGACCCTGTTCACCCAAAAAAAATAATAAAAAAGAAAAAAAAAACACTATGACATTACTCAAGTCAAAAGCAAGGGGTTCCAAGGCAACATTGAAAAGTTGTGACAAGAGTAAGAAGTAACTCTGCTATATATATACTCTAAAAGTCCCCACTTAATTGCATGACACATGTTATACTCTAATTCTAATTGATTATCTAATTGTTTGACACATGACATTTTTAATTTTCAATTTTATGTCAAGTGTGAATTATTATAGATAAATATCTATATTTAATATAATATAAAATTAGAATTTGATTTATATTTGTAAGTTAGTTATGAAAAGATAAAAGTGATTTTATTGTCAATTAATTT
>JAYMTA010002343.1:0-16795 GCA_036897625.1 Pelargonium cotyledonis | reverse complement strand
ATATAAATATTTTTTTAAAAAATGAACTTATACGTATATTAACATTTCTCTTAATTATGGTTATTTATAGCAATTATAAATTTAAATTTTTTAGTTGAAAAATAAAAATGATAATTTTGTAAATTAAAAAAATTATAAAAATAAAAAGAACATTAAAGCATTCAATTATAAAAAAATTTCAAAACAAATAAAATAACAAAAATTGACCAGTTAATTATGTCACATTAACAATTAACAATTAAAGTAAATTAATATGTAATAGTAGTCAATAATTTATTTAACTTTTGAAAAGTTCAGCCACGTCATTTTTTAAAGTTAAACCACTACTTTAATTTTTTACTCAAAGTTCAGCCACCAATTTGAGCTAAAGTAGTAATAAATTGAGTTTCTGCTTAAAGATTGTCTGCGACGACCATTCCAGCCGTCCCTAATCAATTTCCCCACTTCTCTATCCTCTTTTTGACTTCTCCTCCAATTCCCGCCTCCGGCATCCAACTCCAGCCGCCGGCGACTTCCCGGCATCCCCTGTAAACTTTACTTTTCACCTTCAAAATAAAATAAAAACAGCTCTCTTTTTTTTTTCATCACTAAATAAAACTCCATTTCCTATTCTTCTTCTTCGTCTAATTCTCTCTCTCTCTCTCCTCTGTTTCTCTCTCTAGAGAACATTTCAATTCTCGTATCATTATCTAAAACCTCTCTTCACGACGTTAAATTCTTTCTTCTAACTTTTCATCTCCGATCTGCTCTGTATTCATTCCACTGATCTGCTCTGTTTTCTCTGTAAATACCAAAGCAAAAAACAGAGCAACAACAATGGCCGCCAACAAATTCGCCACCATGTTGCACAGAAACACGAACAAGCTCACTCTAATCCTCGTCTACGCGCTCCTCGAGTGGATTCTCATCGTCCTCCTCCTCCTCAACTCTCTCTTCTCCTACCTCATCCTCAAATTCGCCGATTACTTCGGCCTCAAACGCCCCTGCCTCTGGTGCTCCAGGCTCGACCACATCTTCGAGCCCAGAACCCAAAAATCTTACAGAGATCTTGTCTGCGACGACCACGCCTCCGAGATCGGACAACTGGGTTACTGCTCCAATCATCGTAAGCTCGCCGAATCACAAGACATGTGCGAGGATTGCTCGTCCGATTGCCGATCGGAACTGCCCCAAATAGCTTTCTTGCCGTGGACGAAGCAGATTGGGAAGGTTGCTGAAAATGGCGAGGTGGGGTCGGCTTTGAACTGTTCTTGCTGCGGCGCGAGCGTTGAAAAAAGTAGATTCTACTCTCCTTGTGTCCTCATCAAGCCGTCCTGGGATGGGTTTGATTTGGTTGCTGAGGGTGGTGTCGTTGATCACTCCGATCGGAGCAGATCGGAGTTTGTTGCCGACGATCAGGAACAGAAGATCGAAAAAAGCAGAGAAATTGAAGTGGGTTTTGTTGAAGATGCAGAACCAGAACCAGAACAGAGACTCGAAAAAAGCAGAGATATTCAAGTGGGTTCTGTAGATGAACAGACAATTGAAAAAAGAAGTGAAATTTTGGTGGGTTTTGAGGAAAACGGTGAAGCAGAACAGAGGATCGAGAAAAGCAGAGAAATTGAGGTGGGTTCTGAGGATGATGAAGAACCAGAACAGATGATCGAAAAAAGCAGAGAAATTGCAGATGTTGTTGGAGGTTCAGATGAAGGAAAAGATCAAGAACCGATCAAACATGAAGATGGTGATTTGAGTTTCTCCATAGATGATCTGTCACGTGCTCAAATTGAGTCTCCCATGGATGCTTCTCCTGAGATCCTGCCTCAGCATCTCGAGTTCTTCATTGGTCACAATGATTACAGGCTGATTCCAGTAGAACTTATCGATTCCACCACAGAAGAAAACCAAATTCGGTACAGTTGTGAAGAATCTAATCAACATGTGGTATTGAATTTTGACGTGGATGTGAAAATTGACAGAGAATCGGAGCCGAATGTGGAGAAAATTTGCAGACCAGAAGAGAAAGAGCCTCTGCTCCCAATCCACGAGAGTGAAGATGAAGAAGAAACAGAGTTTGCAGAATCAAGAGAATTGCTTCAAAATGCAAGATCCATGGAGGTAGCAGAAGAGGAGGGAAATGACGAAATTGCCACTGCTCAAGAAGCTGAAACCACCGAGTCCATTGATGGAGATGGTGTTCATGAAAGAGATGAAGAAATTGCCACTGCTCAAGAACCTGAAACCACCAAGTCCACTGATGGAGATGGTGTTCAAGAAACAGATGAAGAAATTGCCATTGCTCAAGAACCTGAAACCACCAAATCCACTGATGGAGAAGAACAAATTGCCACTACTCAAGAAACTGAAACCACCAAATCCACTGATGGAGATGATGCTCAAGAAACTGCAAGAGAAATGGATTCACATTCAGATTCAGGTACTCTTTTTTTATAATACTATTTGTGTTTTGATTCATGTTCTTTTTTTGTTGTTGTTGTGGAGTACTAATAGTCATTTGTATTGGGCTTTTGATTTTGCAGAATCTGAAGAAGGAGAAGAAATTGCAGCTGATGTTTCAATAGGGACAGAGATTCCTGATCACGAGCGGGTCGATGAGTATCAGTTTCAAGAAGATCCTTCGTACGAAACAGTTCAAGAACACCATGAAGAAGATCATGGTGAGCTTTAATGCTTTTCTAATGACATGTTCTGTTGTTTGCATTTATCAATGTTTTGGACTTTTAGTGACTGTTTTGATGTGTTTAAGGTTGCAAGAAAGATGAGGAAGTGGAATTCAAAACCATATCAGTTGAAACAAGCTCACGACAGCTACTGTTCAGACAAGTTTCTCAGTGTAATTCTGAGCTCAACGATATCGATGAAGATAGAGTTCCTGATACTCCAAGTTCTGTGGACAGTCTCCAACAGTTCAGCAGAAAGTTTATGTCTCTTGAGAGGAGAGAGTCAGGAACTGAATCTTTGGATGGGAGTGTGATCAGTGAGCTCGAAGGAGGAGATTTGACCGTTGAGAAATTGTCATCAGCATTGCGAGCTGAGAGGAAGGCTCTGAACGCATTATATGCTGAATTGGAGGAGGAGAGGAGCGCTTCAGCTGTGGCGGCGAATCAGACAATGGCTATGATCAATAGGCTTCATGAGGAGAAGGCGGCAATGCAGATGGAAGCATTGCAGTATCAGAGAATGATGGAGGAGCAATCTGAGTACGATCAAGAAGCGTTGCAGCTCTTGAACGAGTTGATGGTGAAGAGGGAGAGGGAGAAGCAGGAATTGGAGAAGGAGCTCGAAGCGTATCGCAAGAAAGTGATGGAATATGAAGCTAGGGAAAAGATGCTGATGCTGAGAAGGAAAGAAGCTGGGATGAGATCAAGATCAAGCATTGGCTCGTCTTCAGTTTCTTGCAGCAATGCTGAGGAAGATAGTGACGTTGGCTCTGTCGATTTGAATCAAGAAATGAAAGAGGATCATCTAGAGGATCATAACCATAGCACTCCCGCTGATGCAGTGTTGTATTTGGAGGAGTCGTTTGCGAGCTTCGAGGAGGAGAGGATGTCTATTTTGAAGGAGCTCAAGGTTTTGGAGGAGAAGCTCTTTAGCATGAGCAATGATGATGAGCCATATGAAAATGGACATGTTCATGAGAATGGTGAACAAGAAAACGGGTTTGCGAGTAATGGACATAGCGAAGAATCAATGAATGGAAAGCACAATCAAGCTGGGAGGAGGATAGTATCAAAAGCGAAGCGATTGCTTCCTCTTTTTGATGCAATTGAGCTAGAAGGAGAGGGCGAAAATGGGTTCGATTCAGCTTCACTTGATCATCACGATTGCTCAGAATCGAGATATGATCATCAAGATGAGAACAAGAGGCCGGGAATTGAGGAGGAAGTGGATAATGTCTATGAGAGGCTTCAAGCTCTGGAGGCAGATAGGGAGTTTCTAAAGCATTGCATGAGCTCACTGAGGAAAGGTGACAAAGGAGTGTATCTTCTCCAAGAGATCTTGCAACATCTGCGCGATTTGAGGAATGTGGACCTTCGCGCAAGGAATATCGAAGATGGCGTTCTACAATAAGGTAACAATATTTTTCGCATTTGCATTTCCATTGCAAATCTTGGTTGTGTTTCTTGATTGCACTGTATTGAAAGTACCAAATCTTGATTATATTTCTTGATTGCACATATAGTTGATTGTGTTCTTGATTGCACTATATTGAAAGTAGGAAATCTTGATTGTGTTTCTTGATTGCATTATATTGAAAGTAGCAAATCTTGTTTTTTGTTGAGTTTCTTGATTGCACTCTCTATATATATTGGAAGTGGCAAATCTTGATTGTGTTTTTGTTGTTAATTTCTTGAAATGCAGATATAGTCAAGTGTAGAGCACCAAGAAGCTTCAAGATCAATGATGTTTTCTTGTTCTTGCTATGGTAGAGTACAAGAATGAAGGTTTTCTATGGTCATTTTTGGGGTCAAGTAAAGCCCAAATTTTTGTGGGTTATCAGCCAACTTTTTTGAGGGAAAAAAGGAGGGTGATGAGTGGTGTGTGTGTGTGTGTGTAGGCAAATAGCCACTCTGTCATTTTGTATGTTTTGTGAGAAAATGGCCTGGCTTGCAAAGCTGGCTGGAACAACCAGTGCCAGGTCTGCATAGCATTATTTTAATTAAATTTTAGGTACAGATTAGAGAGCATCAAATAGGACATTTTAAATCTTTTGAGGAAAAGAAAAGGAGGAGGAAGAAGAAGAAAGAGTAGGTAACTCTTTTTGTTGTTTCTCTGTTCCTCTATGCATAATCTTGGGGTTTGTTTATTATGTTTTTAGAAGAAGAAGAAAAAAAAAGGTAGAGTCGGAAGTAAATTTGCCTGTAAACCACATGTAATCATTTGTAAGTATATTCTATATAAAGTGAGTGCGTGTTTGTATTGTTTTGGAATTTCTCTCAAATTGACAAATTTTCTTCTTCTTTGTGCTTGTGATGCAACTCAGGTTAAAAATGACGGCGCGGCGAAAGAATAGTACACTAAAAACCTCGAGTTGTTCCGGTGATAGCTAACATTGTAGTTTTGTTCTCCAATCTCTGGTTCAAAATAAATGAGGAGGAAAACATTAAAAAATTATCAGATAGATTAAAATCACCAAAACCCCCTCCAAATAACATCAAGTGAAATACAATAGTACCCCATCTCTTAAAATACCATTCGAAAAGCAATACAACAAGAAGTTGTTGTTATTTCAGTAATTCTTAAACATCAAAACATAAGTTAAATGTTATCGAATCAACACAACATTTATTAATACTTTCTACTCCTAGTCTTAACTCTGAATAGACGTAGAGAAATATATTATTATAAATTTTAGTCTCTATTGTTTTAAAATGATTAAAACGCTCTTCAAAGTTATAACCGAATATGAAAGATAATAATGTTTCATCTTACGTGTTAATGAACATCGACGTCTACGTCAATAAACATTCCATTTGATGGATCAACAACAAAAATTCATAGTGGATTGTTTGAGCTTAAAGCATAGAATAAGGTAAGGTAGAGAAAATGAAAAATAAAGTTTGGTTGGTGCACAACTACAACCTGTAGTTAGGTTGAATCTACAGACTCATCAATCTGCCACACACTTTCCAGAAATGTCCTCAAATGCATGCACACACCCAACAAAATCATGATCAATCTTGGATCTACCTCAGCTATATTATTGCTTCTTCTTTTTTGGCTGGCAAAACATAAAAATCATTGCATGCTTGGAATTGGAAATACACTTATTTTATACCATTGAAATTGAAAGTAGTGCTTGTCTTTTCAATTTTGAATCATAATCGAGTTGAAGTGAGTAAAACTGAATCCAACCCGTAACTGACGAGAACTGATTAATAAGTCAAGTTTCGAGTTTTACATTAAACCAAATCCGAAACTAATATAATCTATCTTATGCAACATAGATTTTGTAATAAGTAGTGACATGGGTTAAAATTTACAGAATGTTGCAAGCAACAAGAAACATGAATATATTAGTGAGAATTAGCCAATTAATAATAGTCAATATTGTGTATTATATTGAAGAGGCTCCTCCAAATGTTAGTGTTCTTCAACATCTCTATGCATACCCCACAAGTCAACTTGGCTGCAGCCACCATAATCATTTAAGTAGCATCCAAATGAGACTTTGTTATATATAATCACTACGACTCTAGAAGCAACGCTCCCCAAGGACCCTAACATTATGATATACAATGGTGTTAATTTGTTTGTAAAGTGTGACAAGTTTATTAATTATAAAAGAAATAGCGAGCAACGTTTTTCACGCTGTTGAAAATTTGACTAACAAAATGTCATCAATGATATTACGACATCTTATTAATTTATTACAATATTTATGATCATAATAAAATGAGATGGTATATAGTGATTATGTTAACTTAGAAGTATAAAAATCTCATATACAACTTCTTTTTTATTCTCAAATAAATCTATATTTGCCCCATTATGGCATTATATATGATTAAGTATAAATTGTTTCTTTTTTAACTCGTCGTTGACATTTTTAAGCCGTTGACCATGTGGCAGCAAAACTTTCTTTATCAAGTTTTAACACAGTTGCATTCTTCAAAACTCGAACTTGAAATCTCATGTTAAATTAAAACAACCTCTTAAAGATGACAACAAAACATCTTGATTTGATTATGCTTATTAATATTTGGACCACCGGCCTAATTTATATAGTTTCCACGTGCAATATCAATCGAGATATTCTAAAACATGTGGAGGCAGCCTTTGTAGTTATTTTAATTATAATACTAATTAATTAATAATAATTTTCATATTCTCCTCCTCCTCCTACTTAATTTTATTTTAAATTTTGTAGGTAGCTAGAACTAGATGAGGAAGCTAGCTGTCCCCAATTATGGCATCACCACCACAAAGGTACCAACTTTCGGCTGTGTTTTAAAACACTAATCTGTCACGATGTTCCTCATTTAAGTTTAAGGTTATGACTTATGAGGTGTGGCTTTTCACTAATCCCTACCTACCATTTTCCTTTTTTCAGGAGCACCAAGGACATGACCATGTTGTATGTTCATTCATGTATGAAAACCAAAACTATTGGAATGTCTTATGAAGAGCAATGATGGGTGGATGTGGAGATCCCAATTAGTTAGTTAGTTAGGATTGGTTAAAAGGGTTTGAGTTTTCACATTTTCAACACCTACATGTACATTAATGAGGTTGTGCATGTATTTTCAATAAGTCTTGTCAGAGTCTCCTTACTCGAAAAAAAGAACGTGAATTTATTTTTTTCTCAGAGACTAAGAGATTGGATCTAGCCGTAAAAAGAATGTTTGATTAATAAATCACTCACTTTGTAGTTTTCAACCCCCTTAGTCACTACGGGCGCTCCCGATCCATACAATGGGATGTGTCTATAACAAAGTTAAAATCAAACTAGCTAATAATAAATTAATTAAATTTGATGTCAATTGAATTAAAAGGTTTGATCAAAGTAAAAATTTACAAAATGGCATTGTTGCTAACAAGAAGATCGAGTAAAATCAATCATCACATCAGCTCATAAAATAAAACACGAGTCAATACGCTTCTATATTAGATGTCCATAGCATAAGATGAGGGTGAATTCATTACAAATAAATTCCAAAACCCAATTTCCATATTTGCAAAGTTTTCACGATGAAGATGCTCAACTTGAAAATTTGCAGGTTTATATTGAGCGAACTCCACGTTTGCTCACAAACTAAAACCAAATGTGACTTGCAAGTTGTAACCTAACAAACTTGCACTCATTTGAGTTGGTCCTAAGTTGGGTATTATAAAACCAAGTCCAAAAAGACCCGAACCAAAACTGAATTGCCACCACTATATACTATACTATGCAAGGATTTATAACTTAATGTCACGGACCGAGAGGATTGGACTTATGCGGCGCTCCATTTCTCCCGTTTTCGGAGAGAGGGGTCAGTGTTTTCTATGGATGTAAAGCAATATAAACACATATCCTAACAAAAGATGTTATACCTGCACAAGTATTACACTGTTAAACATCCGTCTCACAAGTATAAGAGCATGTCGCATAACAAAGATCACCCTTAAACCGTATGAGAGAGACTCGTTCTTTCAGTACGTGACATCAAGCTTAAAACATAAAACATGAACACCCAAAAATATTTAGCCCCACTCTAGCCTCTACTACTAGTAGTTCGTCAAATGGGCCAAGCTTGGCCCGGCTACACCTGTTATATTATATCAGTGGTCTAAACATGGTCCAATAGGCCTAGGCTCAGGCCCACACCTACTGGGTTTGGGTCTAACAATTCACTACAACTAAAAGTAAAACAAATATTGAATAAGATTATAATTTATACGTGTTAATACTATATTGTTTTATAGCAACTGTCTTGTTTTGTTGCTTCCATGTTCTTCATTTTATATACTAGAGTACAAAATATTTAATGTTAAATTTGTATTTTGTACTCTGTCAACCCTAGTTTGTGTGCTTGAAAATTATCTTAATTAAACCAAGTTATTTTCTTATGCATTTTGATGGATTGTATCTATGATATTCGTAGGTGCTATTTTATATTGCAACCGTTGACATATTTAAATGTTTTTTTTTAAATAAATGAAATTCGAAGCATAGTGTTTATAAGACTATTAAATATCATACAAAAACAACACCAACAACAAATTATTATTATTATTATGGTAAAGAAAAATGAGTTTCACATGTTAGACTAGTTCATAAGACATAAGATAATCACACTTGATTTGGTCTTCAGTACAATTCCACTTATTATTAAATGACACGTCAGCATCACGTCAATAAAGTTAATGGTCAGTTAAATCAAATTGACGGTGGGGACTAAATTGGCCCATAAAATTAAAGTTCAGAGACCTAAGTGGCTTATTTAAAGTTCAAGAATTAAAAAAAAAAAAAGTTCAAGAATTGAAACGATAACTTTTTGAAAGTTCAAGAACTAATATGACATTTATTCCTTTATTATAATTAGGCAACTGTATACTTTTTCTTCTTCTTCAAACTTACCAATATGACATTTGACTTATCCTACTAGTTATTATCCACTTGCAAGTTTTTATTGTAGTGTTTTTATTTATTTTTTTAATCAGTAATAGACACTTATATTTATGTAAATAAGATTACAAAAATAAAACGCATTTAACACTACAAAAGATAAAAACAAAACAACAATAACTGGGAAGTGTGAAGGACAATGGATAGTGGGTGAGCATCGGTGACTGTGAAGTGATGCTTTGGAAAGTGGACTTGGCTTGTGCGGAAGGGCGCCCTGCGCACGTGTGATGATCTCAACATGGTGAGGATTGTGATGGTCGCCAGAATAAAGCAACGCGGCCGTTGGATTACGATGTGTTTTTTACTGTTTTTGAAAAAGTGGTTTTACTGTTTTTTTATAAATAAATACAAGAAAAATATAAGAGAGCAATATCTTGTTTGACCACAATAACGATTACTAACTATTTAAATTGTTTGATGAGCCATTCTTAGCCAGACTCTGAATATACTCTTACTTACATATAAAATGATTATTATCATAAATGGTAAATGTATATCAGTTGACTGATATAAAATTATATAAGTTGCAAATGAACAAAGTTAATGAAGTGATGACACTTCATTTAAAATTACTTATACTCACCCAAGTGAATTTGTGGGAGCGGAGCGACCCGTCCAGATCCATGATTAAAAATGATGTATCATCACCTCATTAGTTTAGCTGATATAACTTTATATCAGTCAACTAATATACATTATACCCTAATCATAAATTAATTCCGATACTATTCCAATTTCATAAGTTAAATGATTCACTAAAAAAATTCAACATATTAAAGAGAAAATCATGTGGTTAGAAGTTGCCCCAATACGAGTACACCATGGTATGATGTACATGGGCCACATAAGAGACATATTGTGTTAGGAGTTGAGAAATCAAACAAGTTTTTTGTGGTGAAAATGAAGATGCTCGTATAATTAGGAAATTTAAAATAATGCTCCTCGAGAAAAGAGGAAAGCTTCCTAACTAAGAAATTTTGAAGCAGATTGAGATGTTGCGGCATCACATCATGAGTAAAGGGATCTCGAAGTAAAATGAAGCAGTGTAGCGCAACGATCTACCTCAAGGAATCTAATGAAAGCTCACATCATAGCACGAAGGTAGGGCTTAAGAGAGCTTGGCCTCTCTCTCGACCCACGCCTTTAGCATATGTGTTGTAGCGTAACCATAATGTGTCTTGATAACACTAGTCACATTGTCTCAATAAAGAAAAAAGAAAAAAAAACACCCTCGTCAAGGATTTTTTTAAAATCTCGCACCCTCAAAACCTAACTTGAAGATCGTTTGAGAGAGAATTACCACATTATCGCATTCCCCATGAAAAAACATTAAGCCCGCACCTCATGCCTAGGAGTATTGTCAAAGCCACGTTGCCTCTACACTCAAGAAATTGAGTTTAGGCAAGCGTTCAATTAAATTTAAAATCATAGCCAGTTCTGATACCATGATAAATTTCAATAATGGTTTACATACAATGACTATTCTACTACTAAAATGTCAACTTTATTAGTAGAGTTTCACTTGCACCATTATATTTAGCCATATTCCTTTGTAATTTTCCAATGTGGGACAACACCCACTGTCCCACTTCAATGATGAGCTACATGTAATGGCTTGAACATCTCATACGAAAAGGTCAACTTTATTAGCAGAGTTTGGCTTCCATGCACCATTATATTTAGCCCATTCTCTTTATATTTATCTGATATGAAATTTATTACCCACTTCAATACTCCCCCTCATGTGCGAGTCTCACATTTTTCTTTTTTCGGTGAGCTCAACATGTGCACAATCAGGGGCTATATAAATCGACACTCCCCCTCACGCGAATGTATCTCTCTTCCACACGTGGACCGCTGCATGCATGATCATCTGCAAGCGGGTCAGAGATCATAGGGGGAAACAACATAAACGGACCATTTTTGAGCCAATGCCTAGATCAAAGTCAGCTCTAATACCATGTAAAGAACCACCGATCTCAACTAAAAACTTAAGTTTTTGTTAGTTGAAATAGTTCTTTACCGTATATCAGAGCGTTGGAGACAAAATTTCTCGGGTTCGAGTTTTACCGCCACTCATATTAAATTCCAACACAAGGCAAGATGTGGATCTATGCTGCTGTGCATGGGCCACGTGCAAAGCAAAAATTGGCTTACATGTGAGGGGATGTATTACAGTATAAAACTATTATTGGGACAAAAACTATTAACTGAAGTTTTTAGTTGAAATAATTCCTTCCACGTGTAAAATGAAGAGTAACCCATTGTTAAAAAAAAAGAAAAAAAAAAGAGACTACTTTAGTAACTATCTTTTGTAACTTGGAGGTGAAAATTGAACAGTAACAAACATTTGATTTTTCAGTTAAATCATGTATATAAGACATTCCGGTTAGTCAATTGGGGGTCAACGCACCGCACTTCATCTCTCAGCAGAGCAGAAAAATTAAATCTCTGCTCTGCAATTGATAGAAACACAAGCATTCACATCACCAGAACCCAAACCCATCTCCATTTCCAATACCGGAGCACAATTCCACAATCAATTCCTCTTTTTTATGCTTATTCTATTCTTCATGGGCCTGAAAAATCAGACAAAATCATGAACAAACCCAATAATTTCCTACACAGTTTGCTCAAACCCTTAAAATTCAGCTCAGGCAAAGGTAAGAATCAAAACCCACTTCGTCTTTTTGTGTGTATTGTCTTCTTGTACCCACCTGACCTCTCTATCTATCTCTTAAGGACAAAAAGAAGAGGGCTTGGAGAAGATAGCTGCGCAGGAGCAGAAGCATTTTCCGTATCAGGTTTTAGTCGCTGCGACCAGAGATTTTCACCCATCTCACAAGCTCGGACAAGGTGGCTTTGGACCTGTTTACAAGGTAAGATCCAAGTAGAATCGAGCTTTGTTTGGTGACCGAGAAAATTTGGGGAAGAAGACAATACACAGTTTAGATTTTAGGGTACATCTGAGTTTGTTCTCTAGTTCTAATTAATCTTTTTTTGCCTATTCTTTGATTTTGCAATGATTTAGAAGTGTTTGTTTTTATCTGGGTATTTGATTATAAAATTTTATTTCAATTTTAAAAAATTAGCTGCCGACTATCCGAACATGCTCATTTCAATAGCTTTTGCAAATTATGATTTCATTACTTCCACCTTCAATTATGCATTTTGAAATTGAATTGTGGAATGATGTTTCGAGTTTGAGTATTATTTGGCTTCAAGAACCTTTTGCTGAGAAAAAGTCATCTAAGGAACCCTTTGGATTAGAACTTTTGTTCGCGAACAGGAATAATAATCAGAATGTGAATGTGATTCTCATTGTTCATGTTTGAATAAGGATTTTTCTGTCGCGAGAATAATTCATGAATGTGAATTCATTTTCATTCTCACTCCAAATTTTTGAATCGGAACGCTAACTTAGATTATGTGCAGTGGTATTCTAGAAGTAAAACGAAGTGTCTGTATCGCTGTGCATCATTTTCAATTACATCAGGTCACGTTTCAAGTGATCATATTGGACCTAGCTTGGGTTCCCACTCTTTAGTTAGATTGCCAAAGAAGCTTCCTAAAATGCCTAGTTGTGCCTCTGCAGGGAAAGTTGAAGGATGGAAGAGAGATTGCGGTCAAGAGGCTTTCACATACCTCTAATCAAGGGAAGAAAGAATTCATGAACGAGGCCAAGTTGTTGGCACGAGTGCAGCACCGCAATGTTGTGAATTTGTTGGGTTACTGTGTACACGGTGCATCAGAGAAGCTGTTGGTTTACGAGTACGTCGCCAATGAGAGCCTTGACAAGCTCCTGTTCAGTAAGTTCTATATTCTCTTGCACCGTTCATCATAGAATTGACTTTTTGTTCTTTCCAATCTATTTTTAACATTTCACAATCCGGTGAAGTATTTCAATGAAATGGTTTTAGTTTTCCTCAATCTGTATGGCCCCGTTTATGTAAGACTAGTCCATGTATATTTATGTTTTAACAGTTGTCTTTTAAAATCAAACTTCAATTTGATAATGATCTTGTTGTCACCGTTAGGGAAATTGATTGACTGGCTTGGCATAAACTAGTAAATAAATTATATTTAGAACTATATATAGTGCATGTGTACGTTTATCTGTTTGAAATCATCTACTTGGATTGACCGGTAGATATTCAATACTAACATAAAATAAAAAATTGAAAAAACAACCCAAGTGTGCTTAATGTTGAACTGATACATTCACTTGGCTTTTTCAGACTTGACAACCTCAAAATATATTCCTCTCGTTACAATATAATGGTTGCAAATTACTTGGAAAGTATTCATAACATAATTGTTATTGTGCTGCATAGAGAAAAGGTAAAAAAAGAAAAAGAAAAAGAAAGAGAGCCAAGCTAGCAAGCCACAACTTTCGGGTGATATTTTTTGAAATGGAGGGCATGTTGTGAATAGATTTAGCGTAATTTGAGACCCCAGAGTAGATTATACGAACTGTTGTTTAGAGCTTGCCATTCAGGTTGAAAAGACCTATCTCGAAACCAGCCCGGAAAAGTGCGGGGTCAGGTCGTGATTGCCAGCTCTACTGTTGTTCCAGCTATAGTTGCTGTCTCTCTTGTGCTTTTGTCATCTACTGTCTATTCACACTGATTTCCATGAAAGTGGTTGTAATCTGGTGACAGAAACAACAAAGGAGATCTTGACTTTTCTTCCTACAGAATTTAAAGTCCCCAAGCAACCAGCCACTTGCTTCTTCTTCTTTTTTTTTACCAGGTCCAATGCACAAATGTGGCGGCTTAAATTTGGAATAAAAGACCAATACCATTTTTCAACCCAGCCCACTAAATTGATTTACAAAAGAACATCGATGTGACGGTTTATGACACTTAATGCTTTCATATTTGTCTTCATGGAATGATCCAATGTTCCTTGTAGTCCAAGTTATATTGATTATGTGATTTTCTACAGAATCCAATGGCAAAAAAGAAGCACTGGATTGGAAGCGAAGGTTTGACATAATCATCGGTGTTGCCCGCGGCTTGCTCTACCTCCACGAAGACTCCCACAATTGCATCATCCATCGGGACATCAAGGCCAGCAACATTTTACTTGATGATAAATGGGTCCCTAAGATTGCCGATTTTGGGATGGCTCGCCTCTTCCCCGAAGATCAAACACATGTTAACACCCGTGTAGCTGGTACCAAGTATGTTGTCATTATCACAATACTTTGTACATGTTCTGTTGCGAATAAAGTGACCGATTGATCTCATATATCCATGTATATGTTAACAGTGGTTATATGGCTCCGGAGTATGTCATGCGCGGACAATTGTCTGCGAAGGCAGATGTATTCAGCTTTGGAGTCGTGATTCTTGAGCTCATCAGCAGCCAGAGGAACTCCTCGTTCAGTCTAAAGGCAGCAGACGCGCAAAATCTACTGGACTGGGTAAAATCTTGATCCGAGTTTTTTTCTTCTTCCCTTATCACCTTTGATCAACGTGAAGAGTGTAAATCTGAAGTTAAGTCCTTAACTATTAGTTAAACCTTTTGGGTTGAAGTTAAAATTTACGTGATATCAAAGCTGGTTCAACCTGGGCTTAGTGACCCGTTTGTGTTTCTTCCATGTCAATGCTTGGTACGCGTGAGACGACTGTTATGTGTTGTGGGTACAAAATGAAAGTCGAGCCTTCAATTATCAATTTAAGCTTTTAGTTATGGAAACTCCTCTCAAGTCCTAATTAATCAAGGACATGCCTTCGTCAAATTTACATTTGGTAGGTTCCGAATCTCTGAAACATGGCGGGGTCATTTTCTTGACATTGTCCTAACCAATCCCATGTTATGTATGCCCCACAAATAGAACTAGTATTTTTGATATCGATCATGCGGCATGGTATATGAACCAAGAAAGTGACAAACCTGTGTGATACCGGAAGTGTTGAAAGGGGCTAGCAATATTAACTTTTCTCTGTCTATTGTTGATGTAGGCCTATAAGCTTTACAAAAAAGGACGGTGCCTGGAGATTATGGACCCTGCATTAGCATCATCAGCAGATCTTGATCAAGTCACAATGTGCATACAAATAGGGTTGCTTTGCACTCAAAGTGACCCGCAGTTGCGTCCCATCATGCGGCGTGTGGTGGTGATGCTGTCAAAGAAGCCAGGTAATTTGGAGGAACCGATAGGACCTGGTGCCGGGTACGGAAGATCCAGAAGGTCAGCTCCAATATCCTCCGCCGGAGCATCTGGAACATCCGGTGCTTCGGCTTCTCAGACATCGAACACGAGCTTTAATTCAACAAGTGCGAGTGCAAGTGCGAGTGCAACAGCAACATCTGCTGTGTCATTTCCGATTTTGGATCCTCATGGAAAACGGCCCATTGAAGGGTAAGCTTAGGCATTATTTTATAGGAGATTTTTTGGCTATTCTTTTTTGTGTATATAGTTTGCTTCTTTGCTCCATTATCATGTAAAGGTCTGAGATTTAGAGGGATTTTTTTAGTGAATATTTGGTTCACTGTTTGAACCACTTAATAGAGCTGTCAATTCACGTTAACATGCAGTCAAAACAATATGTTTTGTAGTCGAGTTGCAATACTATACACGTATACAACATGTGATTAAAAAGTGAAATGAATGACCATAAAAACTTTTCCCTACAAGCTGAATAGAGTGATAAATCAAAACGCCACCTTAACTACAAAAAAGAAGAAGAAAGAACACAAGCAAAAGCTCGCAACTCTATGATGGAGGTGAAAAATAAATAAACAAGTCACAAGAAAATGCAATATGATCGACGTATTAACTTCAATTGATACACAAATCGTGACACATTTTAAAAGTAAAATAGAATACCTTGAATCATAATACACATTAATTATGATATTTTTGAATGACCTAATTCGACTACAATAAAAAAAAAAAAATTAATTGTTTAACTGTTTATCCATTTGTCAGCTCATCTAACTTATATTTTATCATGCATAAATGAAAATGATAGGATTAGCATAGGAGATAAAAGCGTGAGAAAACATGGGTCCCATGTCCTACCTAGGACGGTCCCACCAAAGTCACAAAAGCTACAATAGATCAGGCCACTTTGTACGGTCGGTCACAAACAAAAACCTTCAGCGGCAGATGGCTGGCTCTGATCTGATCTGTCTGATGATGTGGCCCCTCCCTGTCAAAAGTCAACACAAAGTCATCGTACGTTCACGATTCTCCTAGGTATCATTATCATCGTGCTCCGCCATCGTAACCAGCCAAAACCCCTGCCACGTGTTGCTTTCCCATTAGTCGGATAAAATTTATTCCCCACAATCTGGGCTCATTTTCTCACACGTGTCCAGGTTCACGAATTTGGCGATGGCCTGCCTAACACCCGATCACACTCGTCACCCGAATTCAAAATTGAGGGGTAACTTGGTAACTTCATGCGACCCGGTTCCCAGCCACGTCAGAGATCCGCATGATGCCCAAGTAATGCGTTCGCTACCGTCCGATCTGAATCCATATTAGCAATCCCCAACCGTTCGATTGTCTCCCACTCTCGATCCGTTTCTGAAGAAACAAACTCCTTTTTAAATCCTCTGCTTTAGCCTTCTTCACTGCGTCTCCTTCCCACCAAACCAAACAGTCACTGATCTCACACTCTCTCTACATTTCTCAGTCAAATCTGTAATTTTCTCTCTGAAAGCTTC
>JAYMTA010002342.1:0-16799 GCA_036897625.1 Pelargonium cotyledonis | reverse complement strand
ATAGAAAGATGACATATGAAATAAATGATTTATTGATCAAGTGATATAGTCATCAGGGAGAGTAAACGAATACTGCACTCTTTTTTCCTTAACCAAGGTTTTGTCCCATTGGATTTTCCTGATAAGGTTTTTAACGAGACAGATTGATTTTGATGCGTAAAGTATGAAAGAATAGTGTACTATTTTTCCTTCACTAGAAATTTTTTCCCACTGGGTTTTATTCTAATAAGGTTTTAACGAGACATGTTCTTTAAGTAATTGACATCCAAGGGGGAGTGTAATGAATAATTATATTAATGGATGTCCAATTATGTTATTACTCCTAAACCTATTGTATTTCTTAATTGTAATAGGAGTAGTTAGATTATTTATCTCTATATTAAGGGGTCTCATATGTACAGATTATAAGCTTGAAGCTATGAATAAAATCTCTCTCTTCTCCCCTATCTTTTGTCTTTTATATTTTGTTCTTCGTTTTTGTTCTTGCTCCATCAATTTCATAATATAAATATATATATATCAACATTAATACATATTAAATTTTATGTTGAAGTAATTATTTATACTTATTGACATGTGCTAATAATTTTTTTTTTAATTTTAATAAATTTCAATTCATGATCATTTGTTAACGAGCCGAGTTGAGCTGAGCTTGAATTCGAGTATTTTTTACCGAATCGAGCTAAATCCCTAATTTATAAGCTCGTTCAAGCTCGAGCTGAACTCGAGTCGAGTATATAAGTGTCTAGCCGAACCGAGCCCTGACGGCTCGATTACACTCCAAATTGTTTGTGGCCTGCTTTGGAGTTGGGGACCCTCGTTTTGTTTATAGTTTTGTGGTTGTTGGGTGAATTTGATTTGGGCTTTTGTTAGGAAGGGCATAGTACTTCCTCCTCCGAGGTAAAATAATTATGTAATACAATCTTTTTGGGAGAAAAAAGTATTTTAAATTGATTCGGTAAATACAGTGTCAGAGATCTAGATCAGACATAAATAGAAACGTATGATTTTGCTAAGGAATGAGCTCTACTTGATTAGCAGCCAGTTTAACAAACGGAAATTCAATACTAGTAAAGCTAGATAGTAAAGACATTCTAATGTTTTGATAACAATACCTAAATCACTAAAAAACTTCTTACCTCCGGTTTTAATTAATAGCTTGAACTACTACTTGAGCATCCAACTCGACGATCACCTTATGATCCCAACCACGTGAGGCCGTCCATGGTAACGCCTCCCGAATTGGTAGAGAGCTTCTACGATTTTCGAGTCAAGCGCACCAAACTAGGCCGCTCTCCCCTGCCACAAACAGCACCAACGAACTACCCAACCACCGCCTGAATAATCCTCTGAGCCAAAAACTATCTCGTTCGTTCGTATTGACTTTGACGAAACAGCCTTGGGGAGGACGTAATCGACTCTCCATCAACCCAGCCGGTTGGTCCTGTGAAGTGCTATGCGAGCTCTAATGTCGAGTTGTTTCACAGGCATGCCACACCGTAGTCACCATAGAGAGGAGTTACAACACCGACGACCTCTATTTAGCAGCCCAAACTCCATAATTATGATATTTTCATATACCCAGCTCAGGTAAAAAGCTCGAGAGAGCAACTCACTGACATTAAGTCCCAAACCCAACTATATACCACAATTCAGGGTCACTCATTGTTTAGAAGTCATTTTTAGGGGTAATTTTACATAAATTGTTTTTCACATCATCTACCTTATGGCACTATTAAAATACAAAACTGTAGGTTCACTGCAATAAAATAGTTTATCAAATACGAGACCAATTTGCGCCACTGGTCACTATTAAAATACAAAACTGTAGGTTAAGTTTGAAGAAATATATATATTATTTAACTCGCCATAAACATAACACATTACAAAAGGACGGATGAAAAGATCAGAATAGCCTAAAGTTACAAATTTTTTTTATAAGATTGTAATCGAATAAGTGTAGGAGGCGTCAAGGTTAGAAGATTCTCGGGTAAATTCCCCTGTCATTGACTAAGAAATGAAAAGGGTAGTGTAATTTACTTTGTATAAATGTAATAGAGTGAACGTGTCTCCCTTAATTAACTCCTCACTTGATCTGGTAAAATCCAGCTACCAAAGGATAGTTTCGAATTGAATCGATTCGATGATGGAGCTAGGAGAGGGTAAAAGAAGAAACATTGTCACGAGACGCCGCTTCACAGGAAGAAGACACGTGGCAGCGAGCGGTACTCTCCGAGTGACACACACACAACACAAGTTTCTTTCTTCTCCGACAAGAAACAGCTAACAATCGGCTCAGTGGTCGTATCCATGGGGCTTCATCTTCATTGTTGAAATCGTTGTGATCTAATTCTACAACTGTTGCTCAGCTCAGGTATAGAGGTTAATTACCTATGGAAATTATAGAGGTTACATCACACACGACCACTCTGAGCTATTGGTTGAACTGGAGAGTCTTGTTATGCGCAATTTGGGTACTCACATCTATTTTCTTTTCATTACTACTCATTTGGAAATATGAAACTTCGTCTGATACTGCTACTGCTAGAGAACAATCTCATTTACACTTTTTGAGCACCTGGAGGCCATGTCTTCGACAAATTCAACCCATTTGGTTGCTGCTTTTTCGAGTTACTGCATTTTGTTTGCTTCTGGCTACATTGATAATCAAGCTTGTTTGGAATGGAGGAGTCATGTTTTATTACTACTCTCAGTAAGGGTTTATCTAATAATGCTATATATACTTAGTGAATTATGTTTAGCAATTAGATGTTAAATGTGTGATTCTCGAGCTTTTTTTTTTTTTAATATTCTAACTATGGTTTCTATGGTTTTTGGGTGTTGGACAGATGGACTTTTACTCTGCTTACCATTTACTTTGGGGTATGGAATCCAGTTTCATTCTTAAACCCAATTGATTTTGTTACAAAAGTTTATAATCTATGAATCTTATGGTGTAGTTTTTGTATGCCAGCATTGAAACATAGTTTGCTTCCTTAAATGATTAAGGTAGCTTTTGGATTATGACTTCTGTTCAGGGAAATCAAGAATCCATTCATCATGTTTGGATTAGTGATGTTGGTCATGAGAATGGCTTTTCCCATTAATATTGACTATTTCCCATATTGCTCATGTTTGTGTGCATCTGGTACCTCTTTTCTGCATCTCTAGGTACATTACGATCGCGATTTTGTTTTTGTAGTTTGGATCATTGCTCTCTATTTTTGGGTGTTATTGGTACCATAAAAGGAGTGGCAGGGGTTTTGATGTTCATCAAAAAGAGAGGGATGCAGAATATGGACCCTATGAGCCTCTTATAAAACAGAATGGAAACTTGTATAGAGTAGAAAAGGCTACCAGCTCCTTGGATCAAGTGTATGCTTCCCCAGCAGCAGGTTTTCAGAGTTACTTATTTCAAGTCATGTTCCAGGTAGGCTCTCTTCCAAGAATTGACCATTCATACGGAAAAAACATGGGAAATCATTCTGAACTTCTAGATTAGGAACTGAAATCATCTTGATGGAATTTTGTGTTCTGTATTAAAATAGCTATCATGATGATAAGTGATTATCATATAAGATCTTTGATGAATACCATTTACAAAATTCTTATTCCATATGGAAAAGTTCAGCTAGCATGTTATGAGAGTATTGCATATGAGAAAAAAGAATTTCAGTCATTGAGTTAATGTTGAGACCCAGTCATCATCATGAATTAACACTCATACTCATACCCGCCTCAATGAATTTGTGAGCGCGCCCGGATCAAATTTGAATGTGTATTGGCTGAGTCTTAGCCATTAACTCTATGGCTAAGACTCCTTGCTCTCATTACATATTTCTGTTTGGCCAGTTATGTGTGCAAACCAATTCTAATATATTTGTTTTGTCATAAACAGATAAATGCTGGAGCGGTGATGCTCACTGATGGCATTTATTGGTTCATAATCTTCCCGCTTCTCACCATCAAAGATTATGATTTGAATTTTGTAAGAATGTCTTACTTCAAGTTTGCTATTTTCTTTGTGTGTGTGTGTGTGTGTGTGTTTGTATAATTGGAACGTCGTTTTTGCATTGCTATGTTATATGCTCCTGTAAATTGGCCTTGGTATATACAACAAGGGTTGATTCATTTAAGTGGACTGTGCAACTTGGCCCAAAATATGTGCATATGAAATTACAGTACTCTCATGAAACGGATGTTGCATCTCCAGGGTTGTTTATTTTGGTTGGTTTATACATACTTATATATATAAAATTCAAAATCACTATAGACCACGTAAATGGCACACAGTGAATGGGTTACCCAAAATCACCTCTATTCAGCTATAGAAGTGATTGAAAATGCTTAGAATTGTGTAATTGGATGTGTTGTAATGCTGCAATATCTTCTAGATCGATGCTTAGTTCCTGGAGTAACGATTTGAGCAATGAGAGTGACAAGTTTGGCGATCAGATTTTTATGAAATGCTTTATCTTTCTAGTCTTGTTGTTGTGGGAGTTATGGTTAGTGCCTTTTGAAATCAAGTGGAGACTCTGTAAACATTTACCAAATTTTAGAATTGATATGTGCAAAATATTTTGTACTCAGAATGCTGGCAAGAATATGGATGATCTAATTTTGTAATTTGGTTGTTGATGAAGTATTGATATCTTGCTTCCTCCTTTTGCATCTTGTAATACTATATGAATTAGGATCTTATTTGCTTTGTTTATATCAGATGACTGTCAACATACACACGCTCAATGCCGTCCTGTTCTTTGTTGATACCGTTTTGAATAGCATGGTATTTTTTTCCTCTACACATTTCCCCCAAGCTATCGATGTCTCTATAACTGCTCTTGAATAATCCATCGTTGAATGGTTTTTATTTTGAGTCCTTTTCAGCCGATTCCTTGGTTCGGAATATCTTACTTCGTTCTCTGGACGAGTGTTTTCGTCATTTTCCAATGGGCAATTCATGCTTGTGAATCAATTTGGTAATGTTAGTTTTTCCTTGCTCTCTTCCCAAGTTCAGATATTTGTGTCATTACCAACTACTACAACCATTTGTGTTTTACAGGTGGCCATATCCTCTTCTTGATTTATCATCAACATATGCTCCATTATGGTAAGAGGGATTCCAATTTGTTGGTATTGATTTGAGAATGACTAGTCATGTGCTTTTAATCAAACTAAATATAACATGTTACACATTTGTGTTACAGGTACTTGTTGGTTGGGTTGATGCACATCCCATGCTATGGCATCTTTGTATTGATAGTGCAAATGAAACATTATTTGTTGTCTAGATGGTTCCCCAACTCTTACCAATGCTGAGGATGTATTTTGATTTTGACAAGGCTCTGCTCAAGCTCCTCAATCTTGATGTTTACAAATGGATTTTTGTTTTCTTTGATGGACAAGTGAAAGACTGGGTTGCTACTAGACTATACCTATTAATAAAATTAGGATATGGAAAGTTTAGTGCAAGCTGGACAATTGGGTCTCTTTTAACTTTTGCCAGGCTCAGCATAGTCCTAATTATTACTACAAAGAGCTCGGTAATGGTGATGAGTAACAAATGTTATGGAAATGATTAGTTCATGTACTTACAGGTTAACATTGACTAATTACAATCACGTCTCATGAAAAAAGAACTGTGTCTAAAAATGCGTTACGTCAGCATTTTTTTCCATGTGACGGAAATGATTAATTCATATATCTACATGCAACCTACCTGAAAATTATCACTTAAAACACATTTTCACTTTCCATAATCTAAGTCCAACCCATCCTTTTCTGTTTTGAAATGTAAGTGTTTGTTAATGATCTCGATTTTAAGTCCATCCCATCCTTTTCTGTTTTAAAATGTAAGTTTTTGTTAATGATCTTCAATTGGTCATCATGTGCTGAATCTGAATATTGACTCAAATAATGACCACTTGTCAACTAATTCCATCCAGAAGGTGCAAAATGATACAAAATAGAGTCTAAATTAAACAAACATTCCTTTTTATTATATATAGTTCTATTGCACTGAAGTGAATAACGCCGCTTCAGGCAGCAGTTGTGGATGCAGCTATAGTTCTATTGCATTCAAGTGAATAACTCCACTTCAGGCAGCAGTTGTGGATGCAGCTATAGCACCGGCTTGGGTTAGCAGAGGAACTAGATCGCCTTTCTTGTGCATAGCAGTAGTTGCTGCAAAATGAATGATACACAGATTAATGTTTGTTTGTGGATACCATGAAGTTACTTTAACAAGGAGGCACGAGAGAAATATTACAGTCACATCCACCAATGTGCTTCCCGCCAATGAAAACATTTGGCACAGTCCGCTGCCCAGTCCATTCAGCCAGTGCTGCTTGGATGGCAGCTCCATCACCTACAAATGTTCAAAACCATTAGCTGCCACTCTTTGCTCTTCACAATATGCCATGGCATTGGGAAAAGAGAGTAAGAAACATAGAGATGTAAATTTCATTACAACTTTGCTTGCTTGATCTTAACAGTTTGAGATCAACAGCATATCAAAAGCTTCACAAACCAATCACAGGGATTAAAATCACTGAAATGCAACTCTACACTCTACACTATAGGGTCTCTTTTACAGTTTTACTATCCCATGGAAATAAAGAACATGCTCCATATATATGCAAGAGTTATTAGGACGATCATGAGTGTTAAATCGTGAAGCGGCATCTCACGTTGGCTTTGCTAGGGCCCAGAACATAGATTCATTTTTCACTACACATATATATCAAGACCAATACAAAACATTCATGCCTTGTATAATGCATTCAGTTAATTTAACTCTCAGGAGGCACAGGCAGCCAAGCAGCTGCCAGTTTAGCCTTCTCCCTTGTACAACCAGAGACAATTCTCACTTATTGCTCTTTGTGTGTTCATGTCCAAGAAATCAATATCATGGAGATGTTTCTTGTAATGCTTAGTAGAGGCTAAGAGGTACACACTAGCACAACTTTAAAGAATATCTAGGACTCTCCTTCATTCATAGACTGTAATTGAAACTGAGAATGCTACTAGACCCAAGTTTTGAACAGAAAAATGTAAAAAAGTATTAGATTTTGTCTACTTCATATTGCAAGAAAACATACAAAGGGAAAATTAGGCATCAATCTGATAGTCCTTTGCAAGATACTCATATCTTAGGGTTCACATGGAATAAGATTTCACAAAAAAAAATTTCCAAAAAAAATTACCGACATGAGATTCAATTAGGGCTTCCAAAGCAAACAATTAAAATAAGCCACAGAAGAGACATTTGCTTGTAAAGGATTTTCCCAGAAACCAAACAGGAATAAGACTAGAGAAATGAACAGAGTGAGGAGAGAAGAAACCACTCACTTTCAGCGTCCAATTCAATGGCCTTGTAGGTGACTCTCAATTGAGAAAGCAGCTGCTTCACGGTCACACAGAACGGACAATACGATTTGCTATTAAACACAACACAACACAACCCAAAACTTCCATCGTCAGTTCGTCAATCCCCTACAGATGAAGTAAAAACCTAATACATGCATTCATGACGGACAGAGAGACGTACCTGAAGACGACGACGGGATTAGCGGAAACGATCTCCTTAGCCTTAGCCATCGCCATTTCTTCTTCTAAATGTTCTCTTCTCTGTTCTGACTCTGATCGTAGCTCTCTGTGTATACGTATATATATTGTTGTGTTGTGTGTGTTTTTTGCGTGCGAATCTGTCACTGCTTGCGCCGAGCAAGGGATCTTGACGTGTGTGGTGATGATCTTCAATTCCTGAGACGCCATCTTGGCCGTTCATTGATAATAGATAGATATTCCTGTTGACTTTTTGTTGCCGGCTTAATTAATACTAACTCCGTTTTAAAGTTTTTCACAGGAATTATTAAGTTGGGTAAAATGATTCGGAGTTTATTTATCATGTCTACTTTTGCGCATGAATAATGTGGTCATGTCAGCTTTTAGCTTCCAACAACGAACACCGAGTTTCATTCAATCAAATAGCAAAAAGCAAAAAAAAAAGAAAAAAACGCAAAAGACGACGTTATTTTGAGTTTGTTTGATTGAAAAAAATTAAACGTATGTTGTAATTAGTTGCGTGTGTTAAATTTAAATAAAAAATTGTTAACAATAGATAAAAACAAGACAATCTGTAACCAAAAAAAACAACCATAATTAAGGGATAAAAGAAATGTAACTCCTAAAAAAAGTTAAAACATTTAACCCATAATATAATATTACTGAATTATATCCTGTGCGTGGCACAAGAATGAAGAATATATTTTTAATACTTTTAAACATATTATTTTTAACTTTAAAAAATTAAACTATTATGTATAGTTAATTATAAAAATAATCAAATTACATGTACATATATATAATTATACTCTTGGTTCGATAAACTTTTAGTTATAAAAAATATTTAAATATAAATAATTAAAAAAATATGAATAAAAATATATAACTTACATAATAGAATAAAAATATTGTGGAGTTAAATGTAAAACTAATTAGATTGCATATACATGCATATAATGATGCGATCAAAATTATACTCAAACATTAAAAATTATGCATAATGATTTTACATCTGTTTTTTACTGGTTACACATCAATTACTAAAATATATTTAAAAAAATTATTGGATCCAACTTCTCATAATTCATAAACAAAACGCAGCAAAAGCATACTAAAATTTTCAATAAATACATGTATTAAACAAAAAAAAAAAATTGGCATGAATGATTATATTCAAATTAATATAATGAAATTATACAATTAAATGTAAAAATAACTCAATAACATATACTCGTCAGTTGTGCGACTTCTTCATCCTTTTAATCGGCTACAAATCATCACATAGTACTTTTCACTGAAATTTCTTTTGAGAAAGTTTGAATCCCGCTGCTCATTATTTTGTTCACCATATATAATAAAAACTTCAATTCATGAACAATATCAATAAGAATAAAAAAATTAACAAAAAAATGAACATGATTAATATGAACTCACATAATATATTTCAACAAATTATATAGGACACAATGAATAAAATAACTATCAAGTGAAGAATGTGTTAAACGTACCTCGATAATAATGGTAAACTTTGATTTTGGTAGAACATACCTAATTTCATATTAAATTTTGAGACTTATTACTTTGAAATAAGTCTCATTAGTAATTTACTATAAATTAAGTTTGTATTTACTTACCATATTGTATTAGAATTTTCATTATTATTTTTTATTAATTTTTTTAAAATTGTATTGCCCAAACAAATAAAAAGGCAACAAATTTTTTTCCATTAAAATATAACATATATTTAATGTAGACTTAAAAAAATAGAAAAGCAATTGTTTTCCATTGAAAACAACGTATAGTTTTTTTCCTAAAAAGTTGTTTCCTAATATAAAGTATAAAATAATACTCCGTAATATTCTTTTTCATTTAAAAAATATATCAAACAAATAAAAAATCTAAAATATTATTTCCATAATTAATAATTAATTTAGAATTAAAAAACAATCCCTAAAATAGTTTTTATTGATATATTGAAAAAAAAAATGCCTTAAAATAGTTTTCCAATAAAAAATCTTAAAAATTATTTCCACTAAAAAATAAATTCGAATTTAATTTTTTTCAATGTAGAATTAAAAAACAACCCCTAAAATAGTTTTTATTGATATATTGAAAAAAATGCCTTAAAATAGTTTTCCAATAAAAAATCTTAAAAATTAATTCCATTAAAAAATAAATTCGAATTTAATTTTTTTCCCAAAACAAAATTTGAAACTTTTCTTTTTTCTTTTTTAACTTCTCGGGTAGTTTTATAATTAAACAAAATTGTGTGTCAAAATTAATAGTTTGATGAGTGGCACTCTAATACGCATTATAAACCTTGTTTTTTATTCAGCTTTTATAGTATGTATAAATTTATATTTTCAAATATATGCGCAGACGTGACATATAAGGGACATGTGTGGTTGTAAATACGTTCTGTCAGTTTACATGCAATATCATACATGTAAGTACATGCACTAATTATTTTCATTTTGATAATGAATGATTATAGAGTACTACATTTTGACAAGGACAATGATGTATGGTTCATTAGTCTTTCTCTGGGTCAACATTTTTTATAGTCAATACTGAAGTTTCTTTTCTTTTTCTCTTTTACCTTCTGGCTTGAACACAAGGTTTCACCTCATTTGCAAAATGTCATCCTATTGGAGCTTAGCGGGAAATTCACAGTAAAGAAGCTATGCTCCAAATTTCCAGAAGATAAAACCTTTCCTTTGGTCAGCCTCTGCCGGACTGACCCGAAAAGGAGGCTGCGAGAGGGAGGGGAGAAGTGGGTGTTCCGTCATGGACAGCCACAATAAATCATACATTTAATACGGCTATGACTAGTAGTTGAGATTTTGTATTTTCTTTCTTTTTTACTTATTGAATGTTGTAATTAACTCTTTATTACTAAGAGACTAGAGAAAGAGAAGGCTAGTGTTGAATGTTCTAATTGTCAATGACGAATGAGACTGAAAATGGGAGTAGACTTCACTTGTTTCTCAAGCATCTCGTCTTGTTGTGCATGACCCGAAACAATTCAAAAGATGCTGCATATAGTTATGAGTGCAAAATCTATCGTCTTTTCATCTGTTCTACTGAAGCTCAAATTAAGACAAGGAAAACGATTATGATGATGGTAAAATAAACGCACCTCAATGAGCAGTAGTATTCAATAACATCACATATTGGACTCAAATGCTACCCGAACATCAGACATTCTCTTATTTCACTGTAATGCACTACAAAAATCTCAAGTTATTCCAGAAAATAGCTTGAACTGTATCGTAATCTTCAAGACGCAGGCAGGAGGCAATGTTTTCCGTAATCTAAAGCTGCACTCTAGCTGTAAGGCTGCTATATCGAACTTGGTATTCCTAAAATTATATAGGACCAATATTTTCCCTAATGAAACATGTTAATGCTCAAGAATGAATGACCTACCCCATCATGGTGTGGGATTTTGAGGGACATTAACAATCCAACATGTTACAAACAGAAAATTAAATTAAACACCAATTAGTGAAAGTGCAGGCTCTTGAAGCTTTGCCATGAGGTTCTTAGCAACGGCGTCAATAAACTCCTCAGTGTTCAAGTAAAACTCCCTTGAGACCCTGCATTAATCAGAAACGCACATCAGTGGTGAGTCGCCTATAGGAAAACTGAACAGTGATAATATAGTGTCTGAATCTTCTATCAGTTCTAGAAATACTAAAGTGAGTAGCACTACTCCAAAGACTCTGAAAGGTTGGAGACGCCAAAAAGAGAGAATAGGCACTGCTTTGTGTCAACTGGTCCAGTCTGGACCAATCGTCATAAGGGTAAGATGTGGAATAGTTTCTCAGGGGAAAAAAAAAAGAAAAAAGCAAAGCAATGTACCAGAACCTATCGTTAGTCTTTACTGCAATCTCCTAAAAACTAACGCACAGCTGGAACTTCTAGAAAGAAAAATAATCATTTAAAAATAAAAATAAAACACTGATCACTTCACTATCTATCTCAAGAACTAAAATATCAAGTAGAGTTATGTCTGCATTCTTGGTCTTCAAATATGCATATCAAAAGAATTATCGAATTGGATCTCTAATAACTTTAGCTTTCATCATCATTTTCTGGTTTTTGTTGAGCTATATTCCACTGCCAAACAAGATTGTGAATTCTGCCCTGAGCTGACTGAGCTCCCTCCAGTCAACCTATTTCATGCTTGTTGAAAGTCCAGCAGCAAGTGATTTTTTGGCCAGCCAAAGTTCCAATTAGCTGGGTGTAGTTTGAAGCCGGAATAAAGATTCATCTTAACTCATTTGTTATTGAAAATGTATCCATTTTGCTGAGTTTCGAGCAGCACTAAATTTGAATACGATCTTAATAACTCAGAACTAAGAGTGAAGAAAAAAAGTGGAGAGGAAAACATCCATTAACAGAGCAACTTACTTGGGCCCGTGGATCAAAAGGGCAAGATCCTTGGTCATTTTCCCAGACTCCACAGTCTCAACGCATGCAGCCTCCAACTTATGAACAAAATCCAGCAACCTTGTATTTTCATCTAGTTTAGCCCTGCAATTAGAGTTTAGTCAGAAAGATGACAAATATATTAGGAATGTATAAAATTCTATACACCAGTCAGCATTTCTTTGTAAAGAAGTTAAATGAAACCCAGATGTACAGATGCAAGGAAATCTTAGTAATTAGAAACATTGTCCCAATTTGATATAACTTATCAGATGCAGACCAACAAGGAGTTTCAACAGACACAGTTCTCTGTTGGCATATTTTCAAAAGGCAACAGACATGTTACAAAGATAAGCTAAAACAACAAAGAGTTGAAGACAAATTGCAAGCCCCCATGTAAATACCTGTGTTCTAGCCCTCTTGTCCATGCAAAAATGGAAGCAATACTGTTGGTACTAGTTTCTTGTCCCTTCTGATGCAATCTAAAATGCCTCGTCACAGTCCCATGAGCTGCCTCAGCTTCTATAGTCTTCCCATCAGAGGATAACTGCACAACTTATTATGGTTAATATCTTGTAGCATTCCAAAAATAAGAAGGCATTCATGAAAGAAACCAATAATCAGATACAAACCAATACGGATGTCATGAGGCCCAAAGAACCAAATCCTGCATACAAAACACGGAACTTTTAGGCTCAAATGACAATATCTTTTTGCAATTTTATGCTAAGCGAGTAAACAGAAATAATAAATATCAGTCAGTATAATCTGAAAATTCCATTTCTGATTTCCTGCATCTTCCACCCTCCTAAATAAGGATACCAAAATAAAACTGGGTAGATTGGCACCAAGTTTACTTTTCCAGGTTCCTCTTTGGAATTGTCAGCACGTGCCAATAACCAATTTTCTTGAAATCAAAAGAACAGATCCATGTATTCATCAAACTAGACAAAGATATATGAAAAAAGTAGAAGCTAAAATATAAGGAATATTGCAAGATGACATCAAACTCCTGGGGATGAGGGGAACCAATGTGTACAACTCGAAATTTAAAATTAAAAAAAAAATCAGGTACTTTGCACAACCTTGAGCAAGTAAATCGCTCTGGACATCTCCATCATAATTTTTGCAAGCCCAAACATATCCGCCATCACTCTTTAGTGCATATGCAACCATATCATCGATTAGACGGTGCTCATACCTGACCAAAAAGATAAACAGTCAATCAAATACTTCAAAATCTGCTGGGAATGGAAAACGGAAGCCATAATTTATTAGAGACGGAAAACAAACCATATTGAGTTTTCTTCAAACTTTTGCTTCCAGTTCTCTTCGTATACCTCCTGAAATATATCTTTAAACCTGTCATAGGACCGAGACAGTAAGCATTAATTTATGAACTCTCCAAACAGGAGATGGGGCAGAAATAGAAACAAATATTTGCAAGGAGACCTGAAAGCAATAACATAACATGAGTTACCTGCCATCATATTTCTTCAGGATTGTGTTTTTAGTGCTCAAGTAAAGAGGCCACTTCTTTGACAATGCCAGTGACATCGACGACTCGGCAAAAGCTCGAATAGACTGAAAAATCACTCAAAGCTGTCATAATTGATGCATTGAAAATAACATCACGATAAAGAATTATAATAAGACATACCTCGTCAACATTATACATAGCTAGTGCTATGCCTGGACCTTTAAAATCATAGACATCCAGTTCCATTGGAGCACCCCCATCTTCAGGAACTGAGCATACAAAGACAGTTGGTAAGCACAGATAATATTGAAGGCATAAAAATTGTCAGGTCTATAATGTGCACAAGAGTTTAAAATCAACATACCAAAAACCATTTTAAGCTTTCCTGGACCTTCAATGACTGCATCAGTAGCACGATACTGGTCTCCAAATGCATGCCTACCAATACATATGGGTTTCTTCCAACCTATAAAATGGAAATTTGTGTCATACTCAGTATTTCTCAATACTGTTAACCACAATCAGGATGATGACAAAGCTAGACATTACCAGGAACAATTCTGGGAATGTTTTGACACAAGATTGGCTCGCGGAAAACAGTACCTACACAAGTTACCCATTTATTAGTCAACAACTGAAAAAACTGAGGAAAAAGAAACATTCAAAAGAGTAGGCCAAGAAAAATGAGGCCACAAAGATAAGCAGTAAAACTTTTCTGTTCCAGCATCATCTTCTTATCTAGCTTCACATCATCTTCAAACTCATCACTAACAATATTAATAAGCATGTACATCTTTAACCGCTAAATTTCATTAGTGTGCTCATGGAGTCATCTAATAACTCAACATCCGCCAGTGAAGTCTCACCCCCAATCTTTGCATAAACATCTCTACTGAAATCAAACACTAATTTTAAAAACACTCCATGCATTCTTTACAACATAATTCACTATACAACTTTCCTTGACTCTCAACTCTTAATCTGTATCCACCCACGCCCAACTCTCTTCAGTATTTTCTCTCTTAAATGTTTCTTCAGATCAAACATATAGTGGCAATAACTAATGCTTATTTGGGGTTCTGTGACAATGAAGATTGTGTAATAAACGACATGAAATAAACAGGCTGAACAATTTTGTATTTGAGGGACAATCTATTTTTCAAAGACAAACCATTTAAAATGTTTCTAATTGTGCCATTAGGACTCCTCCACATAGACTTCAGCCCAAATTCCTTAACTCGGGTTTCATCTGCAAAAGGCAAATCAAAGGTAGCATAAGTAGTTTGTATAAAGCTGTAACCAAAGGATTGTGATTTGTGAATCTTTTGATCGAAGAGCAGAGGTATCCATCCAAGTCTAATTCCATGTGAAAATATAAGAAACTATTAAAGCATAGTAAGGATTTAAATAGCTAACCAGGAGTTATTGTAGCGCATTTTACAGCAACATTATACCTGCAGCACATTAAGAATGAAAACAATACACAACCACCAGAATAGTATTAGCATTAAAAAAACATCACCCTGATAAAACTGAAAGGTGAAATCAATGTGTTATCCCTTTTTCCCTTATTTCAAATGTGTTTGAGACAAAGCATTAGACCTAAACCTTTCAGCGATATACAAAATTGCTACTACTAATCATATTAACAGAGTCCACGTACCATTGTAAAGTCAATTCATAAAAATGGCTCAAAAGAATACAACAATCCGACCATGATGCCCTCGAATAATCCCCCGTAAAAACTAATATCATTAGCTTAAAATCTTAGCTTAGTCACATAAACCAAATGCATACACTGTGATATTGTTAGCTGATAGAAGTAAATTTTTACAGAAATGAAAGCTATTTGCAGCTGAATAAATTATATATATAGTTGAAAAGTACATACTTGAGAGTGGCTTCAGCACTTTCTACTGTCACCCTGTCATCAGTTGCATCGCGGTTCAATACCCCCAAATCAAAATACTTTATATCCAAATCCAGGTACGGAAATATAAGCTGCAGCCACACAAAACCCAAATCACCATTGAACCAAACCATAAGAGCTACATATAAATTGAAGAGATATGCATGTTCATACCTTGTCCTTAATCATTTTCCATATGATCCTCGTCATTTCGTCACCTACAGCCCCAAACTAATGATCAATACAACAAAACTGAGTAAAACAAGACACATTTAGCAAAGAAATTCACAAATAAAACAACAAAACGTTCATTTCACTCCATTTCTTGTCAAAGATACACAGTAACGCTGCGTACATATAAAACTAGGGTTTAAGGTAAGTTACCGTCCATTTCAACTATGGGATTCTGCACTTGGACTCTCTCGAAACCAGCAGACGAGGCGAAGCAGCGGAGGGAGGCGAAGCGCAGGCGAGGAGAGAAGGAAACACGGTTCCTGTGAGGAGCTCCATTGAAGAAAGGCGGGGTCGGAGAAGAGGAGAAGCTAGGGTTTCTGAGAGCTGATGTTGATGAAGAAGATGATGACAACATTGCTGCGCGGGACATGACGCTTAATCGAAGTCTCATTATAAGCGAAGAGCGGGTTTGTAGTATGTGGAACGCTGTTGGACTTGGATCCGATTGTTTCTATATGACTTCCATGGTGTGTCTGTCGTGGAGCACAAACAAGTAAAGATTGGGTGGGATCTGTTTGGTAACTGGCTGATGATGTCCTAAACGTTGATCGGACTTCCTAGTCCTCAGCTGACCAAGATTAATCTAATCCCGGAATTGTCCATTTCCACGTTTTCCAGCTACTTTTTTTTAATCTAACTATGGTAAAATATTTCTAAATCCCCTGAACTTATTTTTATTTGAGATTCGGCTCCTATTTAAAATTTTGCCTCTTTTTCAACCCTGAATTTGCTATTTTTTATTTTTTTAATCCAACTAACTTACAATAGCAGATAAGACATATCGTCCATGTCACACTGCCACATGTGCGTGCAACATTAGCTGAGCATGACACGTCACTCACTCAATATGAAACAATCAAACAACCAAACGACAACCGTTTTAATTTTTATTATTTTTAGAACTCCCGAAACCTAGCTTATCAGTCTCCTCTGTCACTGTCCCCTTCCCTCCCCTCTGTCACCGTCGTGTTCCCTCTGAGTTCATGACTATGAGCCTGTCTTCCTCGACTAGCGTCGCAAGTACCTCCTTACCTTCGACGAAGCGGCGGGGCTAAACAATTGACCAAGTGAAGGCTCAAATTTGGACGGTTCGCGCTTACCCCGGCGATCGAAGGCTCAGATTTGGACAGCTCTGCCTCAATCGACGAGATCCACGTCGAGATCGCCAACGTCCAA
>JAYMTA010002341.1:0-16800 GCA_036897625.1 Pelargonium cotyledonis | reverse complement strand
GAACATGAGATTTCAAATGACAACTCATACCTTGTCATTTAAAATTCTATGTTTTCCCAAACTATCATATTTGTATTTGAAATAGAACATTTCAAATCCAAAATTTCAAATGACGAATTTCAAATCAAATTCATGTTCCCAAACGTAATCTCAATTTTTTCTTTATACTTCAACGTTTAACATTTTCTCCAACGAGTGCTTTAAGAAAAGAGAGCATAATATTGTAACATAAACAAATCTAGTCAAACTATAAATCGATGTATACTAATTCTGATTCCAAAAATTAATATTTGATGTAAAATATTTAAACCCGAAACTAATATTTTAAACAATATCTAGTCAAAATATTATTCATTGTATTTAATTATATGGTAATTCCATCTATTTTAAATAGAATCCATCACACCAAACTATTTTCTCCCATACAAAGATCAACCCATAAAACTCCTCACCAAATCTAAAACCGAAATTAACAAATCAAACCCAATATCAACAAATTAAAGAAGTATAAAAAAAAAACTAAATTATTTTGGAACCAAAATACAGCATTTCAACGGTTCATATTGGTGATTTAATTCTTTAATTGGGGTGGGCCGATTTCAAAAATAACTAACAAATAACTACTTTTCAAACATAAAGCGGAAAGAGATCTGCTTACGCTGCACCGCCGTTGCACCCAATCTATAATCGCCTACTGTGTCTGTCTGGAACTTTCTCTCTCCCAACCATTGAATTCGCCGAGAAAATCAAAAACCCATCAACAACGCGCCCATCATTTTTACTGATTTGGACTCACATTTTGTTTCCTTTTCCATTAAGAAATTGGGCAATTCGCCGACCCACAGATTAATCTTCTTTGTAGCTACTATTTAGCACTCTCAGGACTCCAATCCATTTCACCGATTTTATCTCGAACCAAACAGGGTAAAGGGTTTTTGAGAATCTGGGTTTTGAATTTATGAAGTATATGGCCAAATCGGAGATTCAGAAGGGTCGCGCTCAAGGAAAGCGATGGGGTTGGGTTGTTGGAGCTGTGATCGCCGTTTTGCTTGCACTAGCTCTCGCTTCCACGAATGCTCCGAATCGTTCGTTCTTCGGCCGTCCTCGTGGCTCTTGTCAATGTTCTACGGTATTTTCTCGCACTGTCTTGTTTTGATTTGCATGAATTCAAATGTTAGCTTGATCGAGTAAAAGGTTCTGCTTTTATGGGTTTTATCTTTCATTTTCTGAGGGAAGGAGCAATGGAGTTCTTAATTTGATTGGGTTTATGTTTGTTGGATTTAATCTTACATTAGACTTGAAATTTATTGGTTCACTTCTTAATGGAAGCAGAGCAAGCACAAGTATAGTGGGATGGTGGAAGATTGTTGTTGCGATTATCAGACTGTAGACCACCTGAATGATGAAGTGTTGAACCCAATTCTCCAGAAGCTTGTTCAAACTCCTTTCTTCAGATATTTTAAGGTTAGTCAAATTTTCTTGTGATTGTAGTACTTTCAGTGATATGTGGCATTTTACTTTTTCAGAAGAAACAAAAACTCAGCCAAAGTGTCATTGGCTGAGATACTTCCTCACTAATTAATACACATACCCGCCCAATGAATTTGTGAGCACGAAGTGCCGCCCGGATTCATTTCCTTTCTGTCTTGACTGAGTCTCCGTGCTCTCGTACTATTTTTATCAGCAAAACATAATTATTAGTATTAGTATTAGAAGGAGTAGATGTGTACATAATAATGGTTTCTAAGGGGGGAAACCATAGCATATCCTGTGATGAACGAGGACAGGGTAACTTTGTCAGCATGAACAAGTTCAGAAAAAAAAAATTTTGATTACACCTAAAAAATTCAGTGCTCGGAGAATAGCAGAAAATGAAACCACAAACCAGCATAGGTTGTGGGGAAAATAAAAGTTTGGCTTTAAAGCCTTGGGAAAGTGAGGCAAATAACACACCCAGATAAAACTGATGACCCTACAAGTGAGCCTTGGTCAATGAGGTTATTCTTCTTTAGTATTCTAATAATGCATCATCTTATGATTTTGCTCGGGAAGCATTTTAAAGAAAATTATCTGGAGAGGGTTATTTAGCTCCATCAGTCAACCTTCTTGAAACTCTTAGATACATAATGGATGACATTTACGTGATCTAGAGAGGTTTGTAGTTGTTTCTGTGTATATACTGATTAAATACTTGAAGTTATGTGAAGAATATTTAACCAAATAATGAGGAAAAATTTCTTAGTTATTGATCAAAAATAGCATTCTATGTCCTGGTCTAAGATGTCATTTGTTCTCCTACACCTTGTCTCATTTTGCTGTTGCATTTATCGAAATGTTTGTACAATGTTTATTTTCCTCTATTTCCTTTTGTTTCGTATCCTTCTTTATCGACTTGAACTGGACTAATATACTTTGTTAATAGATTTTATGCCATATGTCATGCTTTGTATGAAAACCATCTGGAGTATGGTTCCCATTTGTATAGAATACATCTACGTACTAAGTTGACTTTGAGTTTCTGTGGGTGTAATAACCACAAACCTGTCTGCTTTTCTACTGTAATTTTGAGCTACTACTTTTTTTATAGTCAAATTCATATTGGAATTGGGATTGTATTTGGGGAAAGTATCTACTATTTTTTAAGACTGGTTTATCTGTTCTGTGGTAGGTTAAGTTGCGGTGTGACTGCCCTTTCTGGCCTGATGATGGTATGTGTCGTCTGCGAGATTGCAGTGTGTGTGAATGCTCAGAAGGCGAATTCCCTGAATCTTTTAAGAAATCCTTCCATGTCCTTTCATCGGAAGACCTTGAGTGTCAAGAGGGAAAGCCAGAGGCCACTGTGGACCGTACTCTTGATAGAAATGCTTTCAGAGGCTGGACAGAGACAGACAATCCCTGGACAAATGACGATGAGACTGACAATGGTGCTTCTCGTTATATCTATTCATTATTATATCAGATTCTTATGTTTTTTGCTTATGTAATCTTTTCAATATTAGATTTTTCAGTTCTGAAAGAACATGTTAAAAGACAGTACTGCTTATTAAAATCCAAGGAAATTCTTCTTCTTCTTCTTTTTGTGTGTGTGTGTGTGTGTGATGTTGGATAGTTTCATGTAGAAACACTTCCGTTTGTTCTTCCTAGCCTTGTGTTTTGTTGAACTATTAGCTCGGAAATATTGGTATAGCAACTGATTTATATTTTTATTTTGCAGATGAGATGACGTACGTCAATCTTCAACTGAATCCTGAACGATATACTGGCTATACTGGCCCATCTGCAAGAAGGATATGGGATGCTGTTTATTCAGAGAACTGTCCAAAATGTGAGTTTTATCTTTCTTTTCTTGTCTGAATGTAATTTATTTGTGGACCATACTTTTCCTTACCGTTCTTCATTACTTTATGCCCATTGTGCTCATCTACAAAAGGTTTGGTGGTTCTGATGCGAACTTTTGATAATGCTGTATCTTTTGCAAGCCTATAAAATTTCTCATATTGGAAGTTATGACTAAGTTTTCTGATGCCCTCCTAAATGGTGCATGTTGAAGCACCCAGTCATACTATTTAACATTGAACTCAACTGCATAGTTAATCTTCAGCCTCCACTTTCAGTATCTGATACAGATTGATTGCAACTGTGGGGCTAAATTGCCTTACTATTTATATCATAATGAAGCATATAATTCCTTATTGATTTTCTATGCATGCAGATTCTTCTGAAGAACTGTGCCAAGAAGAAAGAATACTGTACAAATTGATATCTGGTCTTCATTCGTCCATTTCAGTCCATATAGCTGCTGATTATTTACTCGACGAAGCCAGAAACTTGGTATCAATTCTGGCCATTCTTTCACATTTTCATGTTTTACATTTGGGTTCTCACAATTTTACAGTGTTAGCAGAAATATGTACACTCACATTTCTCTTATTTGCCCAATATAAATCTTGATACTCATTGGCTTAGATGCAGGTTTCTGAGTATAGGACAGAAAACCTGTACACTTTGGAAACTAATGCTGTCCATTATGATTGTTATAATTTTTATTCATAATAATTAATATTAATAAGATAATGAAGGATCTGACTGTATTCTCTTTTCATCTTCTTCCTGTTTCAGTGGGGACATAATCTCACATTGATGCATGACCGAGTCCTAAGATACCCATATCGTGTCAGAAATTTGTACTTCACCTTCCTCTTTGTTCTCCGAGCTGTGACCAAAGTGAGCGTCAAGTTTTCCGTTTATGATGATGTTATTGAACAAACCCAAAAGTAAGTTATGTATCTAAAACATACTCACGACCACATGAGTTTGTTGCAGGCAGCAGATTACTTGTACCAGGCTGAGTATGATACTGGTAATCCTATTGAGGACATGAAGGCACATTATCTGATGAGACAGCTACTGTATAATCCCAAACTGCAAGCAGCATGTCCACTTCCATTTGACGAAGCAAAATTATGGAAAGGTCAGAGTGGACCTGAACTGAAGCAAAAAATACAAGGACAGTTCCGAAACATCAGGTTTTTCTCAATTTCATATCAATGATATGCACTTTTCTTTTGATTACTATGATACTGTCTGCCTGGTTTTTTCTCAATGATATAATTTTACCGTGTGTTATGGACCTATGGTACAGTGCTCTAATGGACTGTGTGGGATGTGAGAAGTGTCGACTATGGGGAAAGCTTCAGGTTCTTGGTCTCGGCACTGCATTGAAGATCCTCTTTTCTGTTAATGGGGAAGAGCGCTTGACTCAAAAGGTAAGTGTCATTTTGAAAAAAACAGGCTTTTTTTTTCAGAGAAGCTACATTGTTCTCTCCAATTTTCTTAAGCATTGACATTCACCTTATGGGCCTTCAGCTGCAGTTGCAAAGGAATGAAGTCATTGCCCTGATGAACCTACTGAATCGATTATCGGAATCTGTCAAATTTGTCCATGAAATGGGACCATCTGTTGAAGTGATCGCCGGAAGAAATATTGCTACGCCTATCGCCCCAAATAAACTATGGCAGAGAATATGGACACCCAAAGTTACCAACTGGGTACGTAGTCTCGCGGGTATACGCAACAATACATTATCGGAAAGGTAGGACCTGAAAACTGTAGTCTGGATTTTGAAAAGAAGTCCATTGTACATCAAGAGATTTAGAAATGAGAACAATGTGAAACATATGTATACATGGTTGTTTTGTATGTTGAACATTTCAAGATCATGCAAAAAATGAATGTATATCTTAGCCTTTCACATATGTAATATGCTATTTGTATCTTACTTATATCTCATTATATTGTGATCTATTTTCACTTGCGAATGTTTATGGTGTGTTTGGGAACCAAAATTTCATTTCACTTAAAATGACTCAAATTCGATATCATTCAAAACATGCCTATAACATGAGATTTCAAATGACAGCTCTTACATTGTCATTTGAAATTTTATGATTTTCCAAGCATTATATTTGTATTTGAAATACAACATTTCAAAGAATAAATTTCAAATCAAATCTATTTTCCCAAACGCAACTTTAGAGATTTGAGAATTGGTAAAAAGAACTTTGGGGACAAGGTTTGGCATTTCGACAGGAAAAAGAAAGAACTTGTATCTGAAAAGCCGGAGACCCATCATTGGCTAAAATATTCTGATGGTGTTTGGGTTAGAACTTATTCACCTCATTGGCATTTATAATTATAATAGGTAAAAGATTCAATTTGGTACTAACTTTCGTGCTTGGAACTAATTTGGTTCCCGACTTAATTTTTAACCCAAAATAATATCTAAACTTTCATATTTGGACCAAATTTGGTTTTTAACTTTTGTAGCTTAGAATAACCTATAAACTTTCAAATATAAACTCAAATGACCATTTTGGTATCATTTGAGTACATTGTAGCTCCTGTGGGAATATTCCATAAGAGATCTGCAGGAGTTTTTTCCACCCAAGGTGGGAGGCTCTTGTGATAATATTGCAGTTCTTGTAGGAATATTTGTACCCATAATTCCCTTCAAATTCAGAGAGAGAATTCTATTTTGTTCATCAATCAAAAATAAATAGTGAGTATAACCTAAATCTATTATGGTAAACCAAACATAAGCGATCAATATATGTTATGATCGACCTAATATTTAAGTTAGAGATGTTTTTAATTATACAATAGACTCATATGCATATAGATTGACCAATAGTTGGGAGACCTATATATATATACGAGTTCTTGTAGTTACATATACATGAATATATTGGTAGATCTTTATTTTCTTATTATAGGTATACTATAATTCAAAACATTTACGTAAATTTAAAGTTATATTCTTTACACAATAAGAATAATTCTCCTCTTTAAACCCCATCCGACGCAATAGAATTTAAACTCACGACCTTCCACATAAATATATGTGTTCTTGACCATTACGTTATCCCTATAAGAAAATGGTGAAGAACCCACGAAGCAAAATGAAGAATATTTATACTTATAAGCCAAATAAAAAACCCAATAAAAAATGATAAAAAAAAATTTAGAAAGCTGATTAAAGCCAAAAAAAAAGAAGAGAAAAAAAAAGCAGGTTAAGAAGCTGAAAAAGAGTATAGAATCTCCTAAAAGCAGAGGAGGCTTTAGGGTTTTGCAGCTAAAACCTGAATTGGTTCAACTCGTCTCAGAGACCCACAACACATACTCTGCTACAATGAGCGTAATCGCAGGATCCTACGAGCGATTCATATGGGGCTTCAAGCTCAAATCCCAAACCCTAGTCCCTCTCTTCTCCTACCCTTCCCACATCTCCCCCATCAAGTCCGTCCCCCCCCCCCGCCCCGCCAGCCGCTGGCGAGGCGAACATCTCGCTCTCCGTTGTGACCAGTTTTTACTGTGGGCAGCCATCGTTTCATTTACCAGCAAATTGCTTGCTGCTATCCGCTCCTTCGAGATCTAAGGTAAGCTTTGAATTTGTGCTTAAATTAAGGTTTAGGGGTTTGGTCAATAAACATATGTAGGTCCTCCCTTAATGCATTAAGCTAAAAGGACACATCAGTTGTTCTAATCAAAACTAAACAAAGCAATAAGCAATTCCTTATAGTTATGACACATCAAATGGAGAATGGGCTGTAAAAAAGACTGTTATCTTTTTACTTTCTGTTTTCTAAATTGCTGTGTTTGTCAAAAAACTATTTATTCTAATAACAAGAATTCTTTACCCTCTATCTTATATTTATACCTACATGAGATTTTAAAATGTGTAATCTGAACCTATAAGCACAAATTCTACAAAAGGATTTACTTTTGATTGAAAACAATTGTGGGTAAGGGAGTTCTGATCTCAAAAGGAAGAAGTTTATTTTGAGTTTTGAGTTAACATGGTAAATAATGATTAGTAACACAGAATTCAAACATTTTTATTCTTAATAGAAATTTATAAAGTGAAGAATTAATTAATAATACGCTATTAAGCAGTGGAGTTAAGTGGTAGCTTGTAATTGGTTGTGTTTTTTATCCATCCTTGTACTGTGATTGGCAGATGAAAGGAATCCAAGTTGGTTAAAATTAATGGTTCCAACGGTTTGTGATTGTTTGTGTTTCTATAATTTGACTACTTGTATTTAGAAAAAAAAGTTATTCATAACACTCATGAATTTTGTTGGTTGTTTTTTAATCCCTTTTTGACTAAAAACTTGTTTAGAGAAAAAGAGAGGTTTTCAATTCATTTCTTTGATTAGGGTTCATATTTTTGACTGCAATATATCATCCATTTCCCATCTCCAACCTCTTTTGCTCTACTTGTTGGTAATTGTTCTCTAATGGAAACAGATAACCAAATATATGCCCTAGGCCCATATTAAAAGGCCCAATTTGGCGTCACCGTACGAGCTCCTTCCCAAATCCCAGCATAGCAAGCTCTGTCCTTAGTTTCTCTTTGCCTGCAACACCGCTGCTTCTGGCTATGGAGACATATAGGGTTTCTCAGGAAGACGATGAAGAATACCTAATGCTTGATCTCGATTGCATTAAAGATCTCATCGACCTCTCACCTGACACTCCTTATGTTCTTACTGTAAGTTGCCAAAAACTTAACAACCAATTCTTATTTTCATTCTATTTTTCATATTTCTGTTCTTTGATTCACATATTGTCCAAAAATTTGAGTGCCCATTTATGTTCTATAGCTTGATAATATGTATTTATTTAAAAAAACTGAACTTTCAATTTGGAAGTACAGTTTGGGTCAGTTCTGGAGAAGAAAGTTTGTAGCTTTATTGTGTAATTTTGACATTATTAATTTCTGATAAATTGTAGGGTTTGGACTCTATGAATCCTGTGCTGATCATTGATAACAAGTTGAAGCTGGTAAGTGAATTGTTTGCTGAATCGTGTATATATTGGACTGCTCTAAGGCTTAATCTTTATCAATTGATTGTGTCATAGTTTGTAGCCTTTAGTTATGTTGTTTTCAGTTTTAATTGAGCTATTTAGCTTTGGGGTTATCATTTTCTAGCGCTAAGCTTCGAATTATATGATCAGGTACTTTCCTTCAGCTCATTTGCAATATGCCAACATGTAGAAGAAATATAGAGAATAACATTTGGTGGATTAACCTGTCTGAGTCCTTAAATTATACGCTGTAAATGTTTGTATAGGACAACCCTATCTGATTTCTTTGTATTTGCTCCATGTATGCTGAGAATTTATTGGTTTACACTCCATAGACCGAATAATTTGATTGAATATTGCAATGACTACTATAGAATTTGGTTTTTGATCTTATTTTACTTCGTTTGTTGATGTGTTTCAGTTTCGCAATCGTGATTTACGAGGAGTAACTTTGACTTCTAACATAACTCTTATAACGTTGTTATTTAACAGATTGGACACTATGAAGAAACCATAGGGACTTGCATTGTTTTCACAGAAGATGGTGAGTCACACATCTTTCTTTATTGTATGTTTCTTAATAAAGGAACAATACCTATTCTTAAGAAATTGGCAATACAGTTTGCCTGTGTTCCAATTTCCAAGTAGATTTACAGTTCCCAACATTTTCTTTTACATAGGCAGAACAAAATTCCATCCACGTGAAGGACTTTGGTTCTCATCTTCTCGGTACTAAATTAATAGTATATACAGTTGTTTGACTGAGATCTACATTACCCGTGTCACTGAATAGCATGTAGTTACCTTGTTTTTCATATTAAATTCTGCTGAAGTTAATTGAATACTTTACGTGAGAGAAGTTAGATTTAGATTGCATGTCTTATAGAATGCTAAATCAAAAGTTGCATATACAAATTATAAACATGTTCACTTTTGCTTTGGCATAGCATCCATTCAATAAAACTAAGAATTTGGTTTTACGGTCTTTTTTGGCCCTGCTATTTCAGTTAGGGCATGAAAGAGATCGCACGATATCTGCGTAAAGAAAATTTATCTGTATAATGGTTTCTATCCCATAATCTATAGTTAGGTGGGCAGCTTTAATCTACTTGTTGAGTAATCCGGTGATGATCTTGAACATGGTCCCCGTTTCTATATGGGGTACCCCTACAGCCTACGCACACGTAAAATAGATATTAACAAGAAACGAGAAGAAGTGATTGGTAGACCTTTTTACATAGCATTGTTTTAAATTTGTTCAGTTGGTTCATGAATCAGATAGCCGTTTCTCTCATTTCTCTAGTTTTCTTGTCGCTAAAACAATTTCTCTATGCAGATGCTGCTCCTGTTGTTCATGAAGAGACGGGACCCTCAGAAGCAAACCTCTTTACCGGCACATGCATTATTGATCCAAATCAAGCTCCGAGTAAGGAAGTGAAACCAATCACTCGTCTTCACAAGATTTTGAAGTTCAAACTTTTAGTTGATGATGATATTCGAGATTTAACTGTTGAACTAGATAATTCGAAATGAATGTGACTTTGGATCGTGAGAATCTAATGTTTAATCCGTATATTTGATTAAAGATTCGCCAAATCCAACCTTACGCTCATGGTTCTTGCGTTTCCCATTTCTAAACCTCGTATTGGATAACATTCTATGTTCTCTACCCCACCAACTTTTAAAAACGCAAATTTAGTACATAAACCATCAACCAAAACAAAGATACTTTTGCTCAAACAAATAAAGATACCTCCAAAATTCATGAAGGGAAATTGACATTTTTTTTTTTGCAACGAAAAAAAATCGCTCGAACAAGTATGTTTCTTCTTAGAGTTAGTGATGTATAAACTTTATGACTCTAATTTAGAAAAGAAAACAATGGTTGCAAAACACCGATTGTAAACGTTACAATCATATGCACCCGATTGGTTGGACCTTTGAGTTTGTCCCTCAGCATATATCGTTGTTATATGATTTGACGAATGGAATGTTAGATTACATTCACTAATTTGTATTTTATAATTGTTCACTTTCATTTTTGTTCTATGAAAGACTTGAACAAATGAATGTGTAGCAAACATGTTAGTAGGGTCGACGTACATATTTTGAGAGTCATGTACGCTGCATGGCTTCGGGTAGTGTGGATGAGATATTCTAATAGTCTCTCCACGCTCCGTAACCCGAATAAGACAAAGAATCTACTCAAATGAGTGAACTCTGAAATTAATCGTAATGCTCAGGCTAAGTGGCAACATTGCCAACCGTTCCGTTTACTAGCTCTTAGGATTAGATCGATTGGTTAGTCGTAAAATTTGTTTAGATTTTAAATTGAGTTGATAAATTTTAACATATGTTAAAATTGGTCAAATTTTAGTTATATTCATTAGAATTGTTCGATACTAACACTATATATATATGGGAAAGGGGAGCTTAAACTAATTTATTTTTGGCTTAGGCTTCCCTTTCCTTATATATTTTTTTTTTTGAAATCTAACACTATAATTTCTTTTATTTGAACTAATAAAAAAATTAATTTAAAAAATTAATTTTGATTTTTCTTTTAAGGAAAAAAATTAATTTTAGTTTGTGTCTGTGAATGTAAGTCATTTATAAGTAAACCACTAAACACACTTGTAATGTAAATTCACAAGACCAATCATAATTTTTTCTTATTAACTACTCCGTGCATTATCCTAGCTTAATCCTCCTCTGTTTTTTTGTGGACCGTCCGATCTAGTCTCTTTCTACGGTTAAGATTCATTCAGAATCCAAAAACCACACTTTACTTGCTCATTACATGAGACTGTGCAACGGCTAGTTTTATTTTTCTTTTTCTCCAAGCAATTTTCTTTTTCTTTCTCTCCAAGCAATTGCACTGGCATCGATCTTCTTCTTCTTATTGCCCTTTCCCGCAAGACGCTGTGGCATTTTCTCGCTCTATAAAGTGATCTTCACATTCTCCATAAACGCTGTTCTTGCGGATTTTAGAAAGACTAGGCTTCACTGTTTGGATTTTGGAAGACCCAAATTGCGTGGGTCTCAATTCTCCGACAAGGGGGTTCTTCTCGGAGAGGAAGTGGACGTTGCCGCCGGTGAATAAAGCCGATCGAAAACTTTCATACCATCAGAAGGTGCGTGCTTTCTCTCTCCCCTCTCTTTCTTCTTGAATTCATACCAACTGGTTTAGATTATTAGGTTTTCATTGAGATTTGCTGGGTCTGAATTCGAAGTTGAATCTGATTTCATGTTCAGTTTGGGTCTTCTCTCTCTCTCTCTCCTCTCTTTCTTCTCCACCTTCAATGTTTACATCCTTGTCTCTTTTGTGTTTCCTTTTCTTTACAATCAGGTGAGAGACAGACAATTAGGCCTCAGTAATTCAGTTGGTTTAGATGATTGGATTTTCATTGATATGCGGTGGCTTTGACTTTGATTTCATGTTTTGTTTGGGTCTTGTTTCTTTTTCTGGGATATTAGTGTATCTAGAAAATATATGTATTAGGGCTTTCTCTTAGAAGTTCAAACATAAACGGAGTTGCACATAAACTTGAAAACTTGCAAGTGAAGGAAATAGTAGTGAAATTTTAGGGTTTTCCGTACTTCTTTTTTCAACTGACCCTGTCATCAAGGGAGTGCTCCTTAAACAACCCCAATTTAATTCCTCTTAATTTTCACTTAATTTATGTGTTTATTGTCCTAAATATGGTTTGCTGGGTACATGCTAGTTTTGGCGTTTAGGTTTTGAGTAGCTTTCAGGATTCTCCGCAACCTGTCCATATTCAAGGAACAAAACCAATTCCGCAAAAAAACCACTTAATTTTCTCTGATCCCAGTGTTGCCGATTCAGTGAATATGGGAAACAGGATATTATTTGTTCATTAATTGAGTCTAAACATTAAATATTCTTGGTAAAATTGCAGCAAATGGATGTTTTTGGCCACACTCCAATGGCGTCAACCAATGCTATCTCTTTTGCATCTGTCCTCTGCTCCCCCAAGCAGATACTCTTCAGTCTTCACTGCCACTAACAGTTGAATTGTTCCATTACAGGGTACATTATCCATTTCTATTTTGTTGCGGCTTATATTTGCTTCTCAATCATTGACAAAAGCTACTGTATCTTTGTGGTTTACTGTTGTTTTCTTGTTGCACAGTACTTGGTGTGATAAAATTCGAAGTTTTTATCAGTCATGATAGGACCTAATTGATTCATTTTAGTTAATTAAGAGGAAGTCAATGTTTTTGAGAGATTGTTTTGTGATCGTATTGTTCATAGAGTTTGTACATGTTGATTTTGTTTATTTAATTACTGTATTATTTTCGTTATGGTAAATGATGCAGGGAAGTGATAGGAGAGTGGATCAGAAGCTGAATGGAAAGGTGAATTTTAGGAAGTCAAGACAGGTTTGTTGTGAGAGCTTCTGCAAAGGAAATTGCTTTTGACCAAGCTTCTAGGAGGGCACTTCAAAATGGAATTGATAAGCTTGCAGGTGCTGTTGGGCTCACTCCTGGTCCTAGGGGTAATTTCTTGCTCTGTTTTTACTGTCTCAATCATTGTATGACATGAATGCTAACTAGTGGTGCATGAGGTTTGGCAGTTTCTCTTTAATGCCGGACTCGTTGATGAGATTTGGTGTTGGATAGATTTTTAATGCTAAAATGGGGTTGGGGTTTTGTAGTTTTAGATGGTCTGAATGATAGATGAAAAAAGCTCCGTGCTTGAATAGTAGCTAGCAATCAGGAACCTGTATGCAGCTGACATTGTCATATTTATAAGTTGCATGAGATTGCTTTTCTCCTATGAAAATTCAATTACCTTCAGTAGTTAGTAAGTTGGTACATACCATTTTCATTTTGTTTTAATGCTGATCTATTCTTCTAATATACTCAATAAGTATATCTATCTCTACATTTTCTTATGCATTTAATTGCCATCTCCATATCAATTTTAAAATCTAACACTAACAATATCTTCGTGACGATCGCGTAGAACATTGCTCCGTGATGACCGCGTAGAACGTTGCTCCTTGACGACCGCGTAGAACCTTGCCCCGTGACGATTGCGTAGAACCTTGCTCCGTGACTACCGCGTAGAACCTTGCTGCGTGACGACCGCGTATAACCTTTCTCTGTGACAAACGCGTAGAACCTTGCTCCGTGACGGCCATGTAGAACCTTGCTCCGTGACGACCGCGTAGAACATTGATCCGTGACAACCGCGTAGAACCTTGCTCCGTGACGATCGCGTAGAACCTTGCTCCATGACGACCGCGTAGAACCTTGCTCCGTGACGACCGCGTAGAACCTTGCTCTGTGACGAACGCATAGAACCTTGCTCCGTGACGGCCGCGGAGAACCTTGCTTCGTGACGACTGCGTAGAACCTTGCTCCGTGACGACTGCGTAGAACATTGCTCCGTGACGACCGCATAGAACATTGCTCCTTGATGACCGCGTAGAACGTTGCTCCTTGATGACCGCGTAGAACGTTGCTCCTTGATGACCGCGTAGAACGTTGCTCTGTGACGACCGCGTAGAATGTTGCTCCGTGATGACTGCGTAGAACGATGCTTTGTTACGGCTGCATAGAGCATCGCTCCGTGATAGTCCAGTAGAGCATCGTTTCGTGATAGTCCCGTAGAGCATCGTTCCGTGATAGTCCCGTAGAGCGTCGTTCCGTGATAGTCTTGTAGAGCATCGTTCCGTGATAGTCTTGGAGCATCGTTCCGTGATAGTCCCGTAGAGCATCGTTCCGTGATAGTCCCGTAGAGCATCGTTCCTTGATAGTCCCGTAAAGCATCGTTCCGTGATAGTCCCGTAGAGCATCGTTTCGTGATAGTCTTGTAGAGCATCGTTCCGTGATAGTCTTGTAGAGCATCGTTCCGTGATAGTCTTGTAGAGCATCGTTCCTTGATAGTCTTGTAGAGCATCGTTCCGTGATAGTCCCGTAGAGCATCAATCCGTGATAGCCACGTAGCGGATCGTTCAGTGATGACCGCGTAGAGCGTTGCTCTGTTACGGCTATGGTAATTGATAGTTCAATTAGATTTGTGAATATTTTTGTTCATATATGGTATAGATTTTTTTTATGTGCTAACTTTTGCCTACCTAGCTAGAAAGTAAAGTATACTTAAGAAAGTAGGAACGTAAAACTGAACATGTTTAAGCTATATTGTTCTTATCGCACCGATATGATACAAATAAACTGCCGTGATAGAACAATCGTAATTGTGATATTTTTTGCTATTGTATGTGTTAGTTTCAAATTAAGAAAACTGAAACATAACATTGAGCATTTAAAGCTTTCATGTTTTGCTTGATGCTGATCTGATTCCTCAGCAAACAAACAGCCATGATGGATCAATTGGATTTACTTATATTTCTTATTCATGTATTATATTTGTTGCTTTGTGATAGCCACATAAAGCATCGTTCTGTGAAGATGAAATAGAATATTGCTCCATGGTGACCGTGTAGAGCATCGTTCTCTAAAGATCAAATAGACATTGCCCCGTGACGATCGCGTAGAGTGTTGCTCCGTGACGACCGCGTAGAACATTGCTCCGTGACGATAGCATAGAACGTTGCTTCGTGACGACCGCGTAGAACGTTGTTCCGTGACAACCGCATATAACGTTGCTCCATGACGACCGCATAGAACATTGCTCTGTGACGACCGCATAGAACATTGCTCTGTGATAGTCCCGTAGAGCATCGTTAAGTGATAGTCCCGTAGAGCATTGTTCCGTGATAGTCCCGTACAGTATCATTCCGTGATAGCCATGTAGAGCGTCGTTCCGTGATAGTCTCGTAGAGCATTGTTCTGTGATGGCCACATAGAGCATCGTTCTGTGAAGATCAAATAGAACATTGCTCTGTGACGGCTATGGTAATTGATAGTTCAATTAGATTTGTGAATTTTCTTGTTCATATATGGTATAGATTTTGTTTTATGTGCTACCATTTGGCTACCTAGCTAGAAAGTGAAGTATAATTAAGAAAGTGGGAACATAAAACTGAACATGTTTAAGCTATATTATTCTTATTGCATCGATATGATACAAATAAACTGCCGTGATAGAACAATCATAATTGTGATATTTTTGCTATTGTATGTGTTAGCTTCAAATTAAGAAAACTGAAACATAACATTGAGCATTTAAAGCTTTCTTGTTTTGCTTGATGTAGATCTGATTCCCCAGCAAACAAACAGCCGTGACTGATCAGTCAGATTTACCTATCTTTTTTTATTCATGTATTATATTACTGCTTAATCTATTTGATTATGATCGTATTTCATGTGTAGTGTTTGGTTGCCGAGAAAGCTAGGTAAATTTAAGAAAATGGAAACGTAAGGTTGAACATTTCTTATCTATCTAGTTCATCTTTACTATGCTTATCTTATAAATCTTGTTTCTCTTCGACAAACAACTGTGATAGATCAATAAGGATTTTGAATATTCTTGTTCATTTGTATGTTGATTGATTAATCAATTTGACCGTTAGTAGTGCTGAATTGAATTAATTATATGAGAAGGCTTCAATCATGAAAAAGTGTTACCCAACTGTGAGAAGGCAGTCAAGGAATGCAAGAAAAAGCTCATGGGACTAATTGCTGAAAAGCACTGTGATCCTGTTATGCTTCGTTTGGTGTAAGTATATCTTTACTTGCATGTCCTCATCAATTTGTTGAGTTTGTTTGACAACGTTTTTAATAATTTGATAAATTGATAGAGCTTTGATCAATGAGTAGTTTGTTTGTGTTTGAATTGCACTTGGTACTCAGCTAGTACCTTTGATGTGAAGACAAACACAGGAGGACCATTTGGCGAACTATGGCCATTTTATAGCTGCCCGACTTTTAGAACCTATAAAGGAGCAGTTGCCTATACTGTCCTATGCAGATTTCTACCAGGTATACTAGTTACTAGTTTCTTTCAAATTCAAAGAAATACTAACTAATATTCTATGTTTAATTCTCTGTTAAAGCTGGCTGGCGTTGTTGCTGTTGAAGTAACTGGAGGGCCTGAGATTCTTGTTCATCCTGGGAGGCCGGTCAGTTTACTCTATACTATTACCCTTTTATTTGTAATAATTGTTCTATAGATTGGTTTCCTAGTGAAATATCTACGTACAGAAAATATTACGGTCATTAGTTATTACAAAGGGATGTGATTACATTAAATAATTTTTCCGTGGTAATGTAGAAACTGATAAAGAATAATAGCAACATTGTGATGCTCTTTCAATGCTCTTTTCTTTCCCTTTAGGATGTCTAAGGTTAGAATTCACAGTCCTTTTTCCTTGTAGAAAATATTTTTCTGCACCCAAGATTTTTGGTAATTTGGACACGTACGTAAGAGATAATTCATCTGTAGTCAATAGCCTAGTAATGGCTGGGAAGGGTGGAAAGATGTTTTCCTTTTGGTTTTT
>JAYMTA010002340.1:0-16803 GCA_036897625.1 Pelargonium cotyledonis | reverse complement strand
CGAAAGTACAGATAGTATGTTGTTATTTCATGAGCATTGTGAAGAAATCCAGAAACAGTCGACTGTTTCACTTTCAGCAGTCTACTGTTTTTGTTCTATAAATAAAATGACTTTACTATATTTAATATATTCAATGTCATTTTGTCAGCTATTTTACGCAAACAGTTGACTGTTTCCTCCCTGTTATTACAAATAGTAATTATGTATTTGTATATGTATGAGCTGGTTATAAAATTGAAAACTATTTATGAATCATAGTATTGTAATAAAAGTAATATTTGATGTTATTAAATTTTTTTTATAGATGGATGATAATAACATCCCTTATTTTCCCGATGAGTAATATATACCCCAATAGCATATCCCAAAATTATGGGAGTACTCCTACCCAAAATGATGAAAAACAATTTGATTGTCCCCTTAACGAACGAAATACTCGCCACGATCTAAATGACGTATTTGTTGGTCTAGTGAAGTGATTAAGTTGACACAAGAAGAAAGTAAGAGTCGAGGCAAGAAGAGAGTAAAAACAATGGAGAAGAAAGATCAAGCTATGCGTGAAGAACTTAGTAAAAAAAATATATTGGTATGAAGAAAATGTGAAAGCATTTGCCCAAGCTTGCAAAGTGAAGATTAAAGCTGGAAATAGACCAAATGACCATTTTCAAGGAATTGGATGGAAAAATTTGTGTGCAAGAATGCTTCGTGATACAGGAATGGTGTTGACCCCGATGCAAGTTAAAAATAAGTAGAATGGTATGAAGAGGGAATGAAGTAAGTACAAAAATAGAGGACGGCATTCTGGGTGCCGACGACAGGACGGCGATGATTTCTCAACGATGTCTGCTTCTTTTTTCCTTTTTTTGAAACCACGTGTACTAGTTGATTTTTTTGTTCTTTTTTTCATTATAACCTAAAATTTCATTTTATTATTATTAAATAATAATTAATCAACTTAACATTGAGCTTTATGTGGCCCAACCAAATCAGCCCACACTCTGTTGGCCTTTATAATGCAAATCAGCTCAAAATATACTTTTATGTTAATTACATATTTGAAGGGCAAATTAGTCAATTTTATATTTTATACCTACTTCCAGTTTTTTTTGCCAAACATATAACTTCATTAAACACTACTTCCAGCTACTTCAAGTCATCAATTTACCAAACATAAATAATTTTTGTAAAACATACCTTTCAGCTGCATTCATTTACTTCCAGCAGCTTCCAGCAAAATCTATGTTTTGTCAAACGACCTTTGAGTGGACTAATGAAATTCTAACATATTCTATGAGTTTTTATATGTTTGCAGGCATACTTCTTGGCTTTTTAAGCTGTAAAACTAATACATTTTAGTTCAACCAATTGGTAACAAAAACGCCTGGATGGTTAGAGATTAGGTGGATTAATTTAATTAGAAAATTAAATAAATAAAATGAAAACATAATGGTGTGATGATAATTAAGTGGAGATTGACAGTCAAATCCGCCGTCTCAAAATAATAAATTTCCAAGGAGAAAAAAGATGGACCAAGTCTTGAAAAATTCAATTACTTCCAAAATTATAGATTAGTACGTAGTACCAAAATATACATGAAATCATGATTGAAAGCAACATTTCTCGTCGGTCGAGTTTGGTGGGTACCAAAAACTACTAGTAATCCATATTATTAATAGTAATTATTATTAATTTATCATTCGATGAACAAGTTGTAGTTTTGACATTTTGAAATGGACCCCCTTTGAGTCCATCTATGAATTTCTTGTCCTTTTGGATTGTTCTGCCTTCAGAAACATTGCAGTCAATTTGGGCAACACAATTCACATTAATTCATATAGACATCAAGGAGGCCTATAGGCGGAGAAGTTTTGTTTTGCGGGATCAAACAACATGAATGAAAATTTTATCAAACAACATGGGTATCATTGCATATTGGAAACCTACAACAAAGATCTACAAGAAGACTCCTCTGTTTAGAAAAGTGAGTCATAATCTAAAGGACCTGGTTTGCTTTCACTACCCTACTACGTTTGAGCTTACCATGTGGGGTTACTAACATAAATAATCGGTGAGTCTAAAGATGATAATGCGTCTTGACTGTAACACACGTCGATAATTAACAAAATTTATCACCAGTTTGATCAACAGCCGAAATTGATATTTCTCGTCAATATCTACTATAATTAAGCTACTGAAACAAAAAAAAAAAATAGTAATCACCTGCTATTGAGAAACTACACTACCATGCCTTTTTGTGGTTGAGGAAGAGTTCAATTTAGCCATTAAGAACTCTTTTCACAGCTTCCCGGAAGCCTGATTCGTCCCACTCAATGCCCTAATTTTTATTTCGAGGGAAAAAAAAATTTAGCAAGAGTATTTATATACTGAAATAACTAAATTAATATTGAACCCTTATTTTATAATAAAATTGTAAGAAGTAAAAATTAAAAACACTTATTAATTAAAGAAATAAAAACCTGAATTTTGAGTCTCAAGTTTACGCGGTTGACGGCGGTTGAATCGGTTATCCGGCGGTTGGCTTCCATGGAGACGAAGCTGACGTTGTCGAGCTGTTTCAAGAATTCAAGAATCCGTACCACCACCTCCTCCAACGCCATTTCACTTCTCACAATCACTCGCAACTCCACCATTAATCCTTCATCTGACGACGTCGATTCCGCCACGTGTACAATCTGAACATCAACCCTTTCCTGCGAATTCGCTCCTTCATCATCATCAATTTCCAGTTCAGATTCTTTATTGGCAGCCAAGAGATTTGCCTCCTGGATTCGGTTTCTTTCGCTCATTTCTTCAACTTGCGCTTTCAAAGAAGCCAAGTACTCTCTCGCACCAGCTAGCACTGAAGCCTTATCTTTCTGTATGGCCCAACGTGCATATTAAGTGGCGACAGATATATTAACAAAGATTTGATCAAAATTGAAAAAATGACTTACTTTGGATCCAGGAGGAAGCAATGACCTTAATGCTTGGAAGCTCTCGTTGAGCTTTTCGCGCCTTTTGCGCTCCGATATCACATGATGCAACTGGTTGGAGCTGGAAGGGCGGTAATTAGCCTGCGCACGCTCGTGCATTCTCGCTATATGCAAGTTTCTGAAATATGAAATTGATCGTTTCAGCATATTTGGTCGGACCAAGTACTCATGATTGGTGCTGCCAGTAGATGATGGTCTTGAATATCTCTTGAAAGCTGTAGCTTTTGGGTTTTGGCGAGAAGGACTGAGCTGAATCTTTTGTGGGTTTTGTTGTTGTGGCAATGAAGTAGGTGAAGGTGAGGAAAGGACGGCGAGGATGGCTCTAATCATCTCAGCTTGCTCATTCTCTGGTACTGTTGGTAACTGGTGTTTTTCTGTAGCTGACATTGTTGTTGCAGTGGTTGTAACTATTGCAATGGGAGCTGTTTCTGGTTCAGTGGACAGTGACCGGAATGATGAAGGCGAAGACGAGTTACACGGGTTAATATTAAGCGGATCTCTGGCTGCTGCCACGGGTCTGGAGAAGTCTTGCGGAAACAAGCTCCTCATCTCCATTTCCATATTAATCTGTATATATAATGGCATTGAAAACATTATTTCATTGTGTGCAATGCATGATCATGATCAATATATATTATAAGCAAGCAAGCAAGCAAGCTAGCTAGTTTCTTACTGGAGCATTGACGTGGGAAAAGCCTAGCTCAATCTCGCCACTCTTGCAACCCATAAACACAACTTTCTGCAATTACGTACGTACCAAATATACAAAGCATCATATATATGGTCATCTAAACTCAGAATTTAAGACCCAATATATAGCTGTCTCGTCTTTTGATGTTAACAAACCTTGATTCTTGCTTCCTGCAATGACAAACACGTACATAAATTGTAATCAGCTTCAATTCAGCCCGTACACATATAGGTTTTGATCAGAAGTAAAAAATAAGGCAATGAAATTAATGTAAATAGGTTGGTTCGTACGTACCTGATAAAATTGCCTCTGGATGTCGGAGGAGGCCATTCTAAGAAGGTCCAATTCATTGATTTCCATGTAGGGAAGATTGTTCTGGAAGGCAAATCCAGGAACAAGGCTGATAAACACATACAGATAGTTAATTAATTGCATTTGTAGCTATCTAGGATGATGAAGAATGAGTGTGCGTATATATATTATACTCATTTTGACGAAGAACGAAAACTTGTTGGCGATACTGGTGGAAAAGTGTTGAAGCTCGAGAGCCAGAAGAAGAAGAAGAAGAAGAGGAAGAAGCTTCTTCATCTCGGTAGTATCCATCCTTCAAGTATAAGCAGCTGCTGTTAATCAAATGTAGATCATCGATCAATTAGCTTAATTAATTACTTGGATTAATGTAATTACAAATGAATTATGACATATATACTTGGGTAGATAGGACCAAAGGCAGATATAAGTAGAGGCCAGATTGTGCATTATGTAGCAAAGGATGTTGGGATCGTTGAAGACACTGTCCATCATCATGCCTAGCTCCCCCACCGCAGCCGCAGCCTCAGCCTCAGCCTCAGCCTCAGCCGCACGAGAGAGAGAGAGAGAGAGAGAGAGAGAGAGAGATGATCAGTATCAATTTATTCACTGTGTTGATGATCATATATATATATATATAATCATGATTGAATCATTTGAAAGATCTCCATATATAGTAGCTAGCTAAGATTAGGGCAGCAGAGAGAGAGAGAAAGAGTCTTTGTGGCTGCCCTAATAGCTGTAGGTGTGTAGGGGAAAGGGTGACAAAGTCTGTGTTAGCTGTGTGTACACAAGAATTCAACAACCATATTGAAATGGAAGAGGTTGATTTGAATTGAAAAGTAGTATCTAACGAGCTTACTTGAACATGATATCTGTTCTATAGGCTCGTATCTCTGTATCCTTGACTACTAAAGAGACAAGAAAAGTATTATGTAGTGGGTTTTAGCTCAATTAATTAAAAGAGAATGAAGAGAGTGAGTGACTGCAACAGCCAAACCCAGAAAGAATCAAAGAATTGGAGCTTGAAATGTGGAGATGCAGTTGAGAAAATGGAAAAAGGGAGGTTAGGTTGGAGAAGAAAAGTAAAGGGTCAAAGTCTGCGCTCGCGAGGGGTTTGAAATGAGTCAAGCCTCCAAGGAACCCACGCTAATCACATTTCTCTATTTCACTCCTCTATGCCTGTTTCTCTTCCTTTTTTTCATTTTTTTTTTGGTACACCATACACATCAATTTTTAGTAGATCGGTTAATGCTAATGTACTTGTGCGCGTACGTATTAGCTTCATTCTAGAAATAGCAATGTTACAACGTATTTATAACTTCTATGTGTCACGCCAACTTATCAGCTCTGAATCCACATAATTATTAAGTTATGCGTACCACATTAATTTTTTTTCTTCTTCTTCTAAAGTACCCTCATCTTCTCCGGTTTGCAACTCTAATTATCACTAAGCTCCAATTTTCCTTGTTATAGTTGGTACATCAATTTATACAACTCAATGTGCTCTTAAATATGAGTTTGTATTTTGTATCATACATAACACAATCTCTTGAATTTTATCCAAAACTCATCAACAATAATCTTGTCCGTGTTCTGATTTAAATCTTATCAATATTCGAACTTATTGAATCAACAAACATACGCACCATTGCTTGATTACCACTTTATTCAATTTGTTCACATTCATTCATTTGTGGAAGATTTTTTTTTTTATCTTGCTGGTACAGGAGAAAAATGTCACATTGTATTTACTTACATACTAGTCCATATCTTATTACTTCATCCGTCTCAACATGAGTGTGTTATTTTTTGTAAAAATTAAGAATTATTAAATAATTTAGTGTGTTTTCAATATTATCATCACTTCCTCATCTACCCCATGTGCAAATCTGTTCATGTGTATAAGTGATAAAAGTAATAGTATGAGATAATATAATAACTTAAAAATAGAAAAAGACACTTATTTTGAGAAAGAGTTGATATTATTTTTTAAAATTTATTTTGCTTGATTAGTTACTAAATATGTGCATATGTGCTGGTGTATTTAATTTACTCATAAAATTGACCCAAAAACGGTATTGACAATATGTTCATTTTGTATTACTTGTGTTTTTTTTTTGGTGACATGTATTGTTTTAATTGTAATAGATTATTCTATTGGTTTTTCATTTTTGTCTATTAATTGATGGAATGGTACTGATTGAATCTTAATTAAAGTAGCTAACCAACATTGACCGACTAATAGTCTATTATGTGTTAATATTATCTCTCTGGTGGTGTTCAATTTTCTTTGCTAATTTTGACTGTACGTATTTTGTAGTTAGAAGATAAATTTTCTTTCGTAAAATTAAAATCGTTGATTATTATTTATATATGACCACAACAGAGACTCACCTGACACTCTCTGCTACTTTGAATTTTACATTTCAACACATTACCTAACCTATTTCTCTTTTTATAATATATATAGGAAAAGCTCAATTTTGCTGCAAAGGTAAAAATTAATGATTACATAATATGGGTTAGGATATTTATTAGTTGATCAACCAGGAAATAATAAAAGATGATCAATGCAGTTCAATTATTGACTGTTTTACCTGATAAAAATATCTAAATATCATGCATGACTTTCAATTTAAGAGATTTGATTCATCCACGGAGAAAAATTGCCACTTATATTTTACTAAATTGTGTCTCTTTTGAACTGAACTTTTTAGTTTAGCAAGTTTTGTTGAAATCTTACGAACTGATTTTTATATTAAATTAACTCACTCAAGAGGAAATAGTTGTTATCAAATGTCATGTCAGTATTTGTTGACGTGTCGTCATACTGTGTCAAATTTAAAGTCCACATGTGCATGTCTGCATCATCATACCGCTTCATTTTTCCATCATTCACAATTAAAATGACACTGTTTTAGCTATTTGTAATGTAAAAATAATAATGAAACACGACTTTTTTCGTTATGTGGCATGTACACGTGGACATTGTATCTAACATGGCAAGTAACGTGTCAACAATTGTTGGTGTGACATCTAAAAATCAGCTACAACTGGTTAAATAAGTATAATTAATAATAAAAAAAATTAGTTTGCAAGAGCTCAAATAAAGTGCAAGCCTAATTATGGGATAAACCCACAGTCCACATAAACTGTCCTTCACGAGAGAAGAGACCATTCAACTCAAAAAGTTAGCAATGATATCTCAACTATTTAAAATATTATTTGATGCAGTGTTTTCTCGTTGTTTGGATGGAAAATAATTTGTTGATGCCGTTCAACGAATTTCGAAGATCCTGAAACGTGTTTCACTCAGTTCATATTCGAATTTCTGTTTTTCTTGTTCAGTTCGAACTCGACTCGCTTCCCACCAAAAATGAAATCGCAGTATATGAAGACCAGTAAGTTGCACTGAAATTAACTTCCAGATTGACTCGTGAGAGGTAAAACAGATTGCATACAAGCTTATGAGTTGGGCTTAGCGAGCCCAAGATGATAAACACACGGATACCGAACAGGTGTTTAGGGCCCAATGGGCCTCATCACTAAACTGACTCTTGGTAGTTGCTAAATCTAATTACAGTCCGAGCCGTGAGCCGCGAAGAAGACAAAGACACCACCATCACTGCGCCACGAATTACAGAGCAGCAGAAGCAGTAAGCTTTTCTCATCTCAGACACACACACTGACCACTCTCACAGAAATTTTCAGTGAAAAAATGGATTGCTTCGTGTACAATACTTTTAATTCAGTACTGTTATCAAATCCCCTTTCACCAACATTTCGTCTTCAACAGGTACGCGTCACCGGTTCAGGTAACCGGAAACTCAGAAGTCCAATCTTGAGGATGGCTCAATCTGCACAAAATCCAGGTTACAAATTTCCACATTAGTTACATTCATTCATGTCTGTACTTTGTATGCAATCCTGAGTTTGGTTGGATTGTCAACACTCCTGTTATAATTGAATATTCTTTATGTGTAATTAGACATAGATTTCTGTGTTTTTTTATTTTTATTTTTATCTTGATGAGATGATGTTTTTAGGTTTTCTGTGTCTCAAATATCTCTCAATTGTTGTTTTGTATGAAATTTTCATTGTACAATGTTAACCCTTATTACTTGTCAAATTTGATAAACATATAGCAGCCACAAGTTTCTAAATTAGTATGATAGTTCTAATCATGATTCATATCATTTAATAAGTTAATTGAACGATTTGTATGGTTTTACGCATACTAGTTATACTTGGACTATTAGAGTCCAATCTCCAAACATGTTTATGTAAAGTGGCTTCAAAGTCATTTTTGTTTGCTATTTTAAGTTCATAAAATAATCTTGTACTTCTTTCCCTTAACAACTTAGTGATGTAGATATTGACACTCTTTTGATTTAACCTTTTCAGTGATTCATCAACAGAAAATCATAATCCCAAACAAGTACAGTGAAAAACTTGTGGGCATATTACATGACACTGGATCCAAGGAGATTGTTGTCTTATGCCATGGTTTTCGATCAACGAAGGTAGGTGATTTTGCACATTGAAGTTGGTTCCTTTCTTTTTCCCTAGTTTAAATAAACCTATACTCTTATAGTTAGAATTTCGGTGCGCTGAAGAGACTACATGGTTTTATCGTTTGATTCTTACAATTCGGATTGTCTAGTTTAATATTCTTTGTTGACATTTTCTCTTATCATTTTCAAAATATGTTGAATAATTTAATTACCATCAGAATAATAAAGTTAAGAGTTTGATTGGGCTTTATTCTGTTGGTAAGATTTTTTAGGCTCTTTTCTTTCCATTTCCAGGATAACAAGACAATGGTGAACCTTGCCTCTGCTTTAGAAAATGAAAGAATCAGTGTCTTCCGTTTTGACTTTGCTGGAAATGGGTAAGCATATTATTGATATCAAAATTTGAATTCTTTGTGCTTTTGCATTGTTTTTTTTAATAGGTAAGAAGTACTTTTTATTAAAGACCTAAAATATTCTCAAGGAATAGATTGAGTAAAGTACATACACCAAGGGAGCATGATACAAAGAGAGAGCGAGAAATGAATTAGTTGCTTATGAAATGAGAAAAAACCATAAGGAATAAAACTTGAGAGCCATGTGTCTGTGTTTCTCCCCAAACTCCCATTTCTCGTTTCCAGAGGGAGAGATCAAGCTTATCCATGATCGTCAAAAACAATAATCACATATCAGGGCAATTAGGTTATACCTACATCATAGAAAAAAATGATCATCATCCGAATATCAAGTATAGGAGCATGTCGCGTTGTGAAGACCACTCATAAGGTGCTTAGGGAAGATACATTCTTTCGGATCGTAACATTTATACTTCATCCATTTCCCAGATGCCCTCGTCGTGGACTTGTGCCCACGTCACTTTCTTGTACCACACGCTCCCATGCGCAAAGTCATTGTCAATGAAACTTGTGTACCCAACCAAACCTCATGGCGCGTGCATGGTCGTTATCCATCCCTCTTGGAATTTCCTAAAAGGCACACACTAACAACCCAATTGGCACTCACCCAACGCAACACTCTACGCCTATCTCTGCATCAACCTCATTATCAACTGCCGCATCCACGCTTGACCCCATATCTCTTCCCATAGATCACTCATGAGACACATGCCACCAAGAACCACCCGCATTTTCCACATGCACCACGATGATCTGTTACGTTCCCGAGCTCACTCTAATGACAATTGTCATGGACCAAGAGAACTGGCTCCGCGTGACGCCCCAAACTCTCGTTTCCGGAGAGAAGAGTCAACCTTATCCATGGGCGTCAAGCACAATTAATAAGCATATATTAGCACAATGAGATTGTACTTGTATCATAAAAACAAGAATTGATCTTCAACATCTGAATATCAAGTATAGGAGCATGCCGTATGGCGAAGACCACCCGTGAACCTTCACTTTAGAATTGAACCAGCGACCCCACCAGGTCCCGGTCGAATCGGTCGACCAAGTCGGTTCGGACCGGTTTTCAAATTATTGATTCAATCTTTGAAGATTCTGGTGTCTGAAAAATTCAATCTTTCAAAAGGAAGATGAAGAATATTATCAAGGTAATGTTGGTATTATAGATTCCAGAAAATTCTATCTTTCAAGATTCCATTAGCTGGAAAATTAAAATTAACAGCAAAAATAATTGCAAATTTCTTTCTAGTCGGGATCTGCAAATAGCGCCGGAATGTTCACAAGATCTTCAACACAAGAAGTTACTGACACCGGAATCTTCAAGAGTTTGAATGCAAAAATAAAACAACAAAGAAGGGTGAAATTTGTATTATAAGAAAATAATTTTTTATGTATAAGGCATGTGATGAGAAATAATGTTTTTATTTTAGATTTAACTGACGGAAAGGCTTTGGAAAAATTTATGGCGGTCATTTGTTTTGAAAAATAGTTCTAGGGAATCATTTGCGTTAAGTGACAAGTTCATGGGTGCCATGTACAATTTCCCCTTTTTTTCTTTTCTCTGATTTTTTTCTTCTTTTGCATAAATTTGTGCTAGCTATTCTGGTTGCAGACTTCTTTAATGTTGATTCAGTTGTTAATTTATGTTTTCAGGGAAAGTGAAGGTTCATTTCAGTATGGTCACTATAGGAGAGAGGCAGATGACTTGCATGCTGTAGTCCAACACTTCTACAAGGAAAATCGTGTTATAAGTGCAGTTCTTGGGCACAGTAAAGGTGTGTTGGATTATTATATGTGTTTTAGCTTAATACAAATAGGATTTAATAAAATTATTTTCTATAAATGAAAAAATGCGCATGAGATTTTCAAATGAAAGATGGTCCGATGGACAAAGTTATCCTCAATTTCATTCCAAACAATAGGCTAAAATCTGTTGAATAATCTACCTTCTGGCAGGAGAGTATTCACAGATAAAATTTAGTTGTTGAAGATCCAACATTCCCAACATGTACATCATTTACTCGAAAATTATTGAAGACTCATAATTTATTAGCAGATTTCAGTCGATGAATAGATCTCATACTCACCTTTGATTGTTTTCTATTATATTGGTTTTTAATGTTGTTATTGTTTATCAATATGATTTTAAGAAAATGCACTTAGTATCTCATAATTTACTTAATTTCATCTCTATATATCACTTTTGAATTATCTGTTTTGATAACCATTTTCAATCACCTAAAAGTAACATATTACAGAAAAAAAAATGTAGGAGGAGATGTGGTGCTTTTATACGGTTCCAAGTATCACGATGTTCGTGCAATTATCAATGTTTCTGGCCGTTATGATCTGAATAGAGGTATTGAAGAGCGCTTAGGAAAGGACTTCATTGAAAGAGTCAAGAAGGATGGTTTCATTGATGTTCTGGATAGATCAGGTAACGTTTTGAGTCAATGGCTTCATTCTGCAAACAGCTAAGAAGGATACCTGCTGACGTTCTACTTCTGTAGGAAGTGTCAGTTACCGAGTTACTGAGGAAAGTTTGATGGACCGCCTTGATACGGATATCCATGAAGCATGCCTTCTCATCGACAAAGAATGGAGGTGACAAAAACAAACTGATGCGTTTATGTGCTCTTTGTATTGTTTTCCAACTCATGTGGCATTCACGAGCTTGGCGTAGCATACTAATGCTACAACTGAAACGGAGTTGTCTGCTTGCATCAATTTTTATGGATTTAAGTAGGACATTTCTTCTCACAAATGTTGTTCCTTATCATCTAAACAACTGCAGCAGTTTAGTGATCGTGTTCTGAAATGCATTTTTGCATGAAAAAGGCCCATTGCTCTCCTCAAATTGTCTCTTCTCTTAGCCATTTGTTTTGAGATGAAACCTCATCTGATAACTATATATTTTTAGTGTCTGGATACAGCAGTAAGGTTGAAGTACTGATGTTGTATGTGGCAGGGTTTTGACAATTCATGGATCTGCTGATGAAATTATTCCGGTTGAAGATGCCACAGAATTTGCTAAGATTGTACCTAACCACAAATTACACATTATTGAAGGTGCCGATCATTGTTACAATAACCATCAAGCTGAGTTAGCATCAGTTGTGTTGAACTTTATAAAGGAAGTTATGAGTAAGGATGCTCATTAGCCAGGTATTTCTTTGCTGCTATTAACAAATTAGCCTCTCCTACAGAGTATTTAAATGAAATCTTTTTAGATAGAATATGTTTAGTGAAATGAAGTTTTTCAACTTCATGCCTGTCCTGATGTTGATTTAACATGTGCAGTACAGGTGATTTGTGAAGCTATTCCTCGATGAGGTACCTGGGATCAGTTAAACTCGAGCAAGTTTTGCTTATTCAGTAAGGGCTCAGCTTGCCATGGTGAGTTTATCACGGCATAAACATCATTTCCGGATTGTATTAATTGCTGATTTGGGATTTTGTACTTATTGTGGGTCTTAATTTATGTGAAATCTTGAGGTCACAATGATGCAAACCTTTTTAACATCATTATTTAGCAGCAAACCTTTTTTTACATGCGCACGTTCACCATCTGGTGTGCAAGAAATTTGTACAATAATTGAAGGCACTACTTACAAGTTTATACACACAAAAAAGCCACAAAAGTTCACTGATGAAGCTTATCTTTATTCTGTAACCGTTAACCAAGGTTGTTGAAAATTCTGTGTCCAGGCGACAAGATCATTTTAGGATCAAACCGAGATTTTCTTGATTCAAATGTTGCCCATTTGGAGCCGAAATGTTTTTTCCAATCCTGTTTGTGTCTGTAATGTGCAAGGTATTGCTTAACTTCAATACCAGTGCTCTTGCAGAAGTGCAATATTTCCGCATTTTGTCTATCAAATGCTTCACAATCATCGAATCCACTCGAATGCAACAATCCCACGGTGTAGAATATTTTCTCATCTGGTATAACAGCAGACATCCTATCATCCCATCTGCACCAAACAAGTTTCAAAACATTGTTAATCTCATGTTTTAAGCAACAAGTTCATGTAAAATAGTTAGTGACAATTTAGACTCACTTGCTTCGGAGCATCGGATACAACAGGACTAGTGGTGTGCTAGTATTTCCGTTGAGCATAATGTCCCTAAACACACCTGAACTGAAGTCCAATATTCGAGATCTTGGTACCATCAGATTCATCCATGGATGAGGAACTTCCCAAAGCCCGAGTGACCTAAGCTGCTGCTCGTCTATTCGGACTCTGTTAAGGAATTCCAAGTAAGACACGTCTTTCTCAAAAACGAACCCTCCTATGTATTTCAACCCTTTGAGCACAACCTCGTCGTCAGTAGTTTGATTAAGGTCATGATTGTTATGGTAAAATCTTGCTACTTCAAGACTGTAGATGATACCGAATTTGTTTACTAGGGAGGTGATTCTCGGGATATCAGATGGTGGGTAAAAAGAACCGGTCCAACCTTCCGGAGCGTTGGACATTAGTACAAATCCTTCCACATAATCCACTCTATTGTTCGGATTATTTCCATTTTCTAAAATCAATCGTTCTTGGTCTCTGGTAAAACGAGAGACGTCGTTGTACAACAATCTCACCCACTTCACCTGCAAACAAAATGAAAATCACGTCAAGTGTTGTTGGTATTGCCTATAAAATAAAAATGTGTTCACGGACGTACGTACCCTGCTTGGTGCGACGCCTAGGGCAATTCTAGCTCTAGTTATGATCCCAAATTGGCCTAAACCTCCCAAAACAGCAAAAAACAACTCAGGGTTGCTCTGTCTAGAGCAAGTCACCAACTCCCCTGTTCCTGTACATAGTGACAATAAGATAGTTTATAAGTAAACGCCAATATATATGAACCATGCATGTGCATGCACGCATGCATGCAACATGCAGATCGACTAGCTAGGACGTTGATATTATATTAATTACCTGTAACAACGTCCATTTCGTGAACATTGTTAATCTGAGGACCATGCCGAAAAGTCTCTCCACTGATCCCAGCGTTCGAAAGTGTCCCCCCAACGGTCAAATACAAATAATCCGTCCACGACAGCGGCGTCAGTCCACATCGTAGCGCCGCCAGCAACACATCAATCCACAGCTGCTCGCCTCCCACGTCAGCATAAGGGTTGTTGCCGGCGCCGGAGACGATTACAATTCCTTTCCCGTCCCTGAATTTGTTCAGAGAAGTCATGTTGACGACGATCCCGTCGCGCACCTGCGACTGTCCGCGAACCGAGTGGCCCATGCCCCTAGCTGCTATGCCAAAAGAAACAGAGGAGGTGTAGGCAAGGTTTACGAGGGACATAATATCATGGGAGGACACAGGATTGAGAACCGCCATGGGAGTTTCTCGGAAAATGAGCCCGTAATCGGCCGCGGCTGATAGGGTGGCGCCGGGATCGCTGCGAAGCTTGATGGCGAGTGCGCTGGTTTGGAGGTCCGGTGGGAGAGGAGTAAGTTCCGAATCCGAGTAGGCCATGCCCCAACTCATGATCATACCGGTTATTATAATAAATATCAGTACCAAATGTTTGGGATCAAGCCGGCAAATCTTGTCCATTTTTTTTTAGTTTGGCAAGTGCAAAAAGTTGAAGATATTTGAGAGAGAGAGGGTTTAGTTTGGTGATGGTGATGAAGGTTTAGGACACAGAGGTATATATAGTAGGTAAGTGGAAAGAGGAGGCTAGGTAGCTAGGAAGGTTGGCTTGCAAGTTTTTAGTTGGACTATTTCACAAACCAATAATAATGCTTAACAAATACTAAGCAAATGTATCGAGTCAAAATCATTCATGTCTTGAACCTCAATCTCATATAAGTTAAAAGTCATTTTGTTTTGTGATCTTCAAAATAAATGAGGAGTTATTTTATATTTTCTATTCTAATGGACATATACTTTAACAATTTTAAGAGATACTACGTATTGATAGGGTGAAATAAAAATGAGTCAAACTTATCTAAAATTAGTTGAGTAAATGATTGACAAAAACATCTAAAATACACAGTTTTGCTACTTCTCTGAACTGCTTATTTAAAACTAGCTGTTTTGAATGTCTGAGTTACTTAACTTTAAGTAAGTCGATTCACTTCTAGTTTACCTTAAAAAAAACTCTAGTTTACCTTAAAAAAAACTCATGTACAACTAACTTGATACAAAAAAAATAAGACACTTATCTCGAGACAAAATGAGTATGTATGTATATATATTATTTAAAAAAACATGTATCACAACTGACTTGTTTAATGACATGATCAGGCATGAGGTGTTTTGCAAAACTATATATTTAAAATATTGACTCATTCAATAGCATAGCGCACGAGGTGTATTCAAGAAGTTCTATCCCTTTATTAACAAAGTATAAAGCAGAAGATAGTCAATTATTGATGCAGTAAATCAAATCCACCTACTAATTAATTGTTCACTAAAGATTTGGTGACAAATTATTAGAGATATGGAATGGGGGGACCTGAGATCCTGTTTTGATACACCCTCACTTTCTTGGCAACGTCACGACTTACTAAAAATCGTGATGAAAATTACGTAAAATGTATTAGTGAGCAGTATGATGAGAAAACTAAATCAATCACTGATTTGGTCCTATAAACAACATGAATCATGACAACTCCGATGCAAAAATGGCATGAATGTTTCGTAGTCTACTAATGAATAATTGGAGTCAAGATTTAAATAGGTAGGCAAGTAACTTTCAATGGGATCTTTTGGGAGATTTTGTGGTGCAAGAAAGTAACAAGGTTCAACTAGAAATGAGTTGTGGTAGATACGTAGAAGTGAGAAAAACAGAAATTATAGTTTCATATTTGGAATGGTGGGTTGATATTGATAATGCAAAAAGATTGAGAGTTGTGTATCTGAGGAATTAGGAGTTGACATCGACTAGATTTTATTATTTAAATCATAAGATTTGGTTTGACCATATCTATGTACACATTACAATATTGATATTGTCTATGTATATATCATGTCAACGTCCGGCCGCTAGCTCGTTCTTCATTGTCATTACAACTTCAACTTGTGCTAAAACTTGAAGCAAATGTTTGTTCAATGCACAGTTGAGTTGATGGAGAACCAATGCTAGTTGTTCTTGTTTAGATGCAACTCATGTGTTCATGATCATGTCATGTATGATGTGAATTGTAGTTATTCTCTCTCTCTCTTAACTTTTTGTTATCAAATTATGAGTTTTAAAGATCAATTCAATATATATTATGGGTAAAAGTTATTTAAATCATGATATTTTTTATTTATTAGACTTACTATATATGAAATGTACCAATCTTATTATTTAGGGGTATGTCACTTGACACATATAAAGTATTCACTTAAATCAAGTGAGTGTCCAAAACTTGTATTCAACTCAAATGCATATATAAACTTTCTAAAATGCTTTCAGCTATTGATGCGTTTTTGTTTCTTGTCAACGTGGCACACTAGAATATTGTTGTTTGCAGCGTTGTCTATGTGTGAGATAATTTTTCTAAGTGTTATGTTCTAAGTCTCAAGTTTCTCTTGTCCTGTGTTAAGGACCAATGTCAACGTAGTTCGAATCGTGACCTGGACAATAAGAACACACCAAAGAATGGGGTGACACGTGCACATTTGGATTAATATTTGTTATGTTTTATCTCCGCTTTTATCTCTTATTTGCTCCAATTTATCGTGTTTTATATTATTATATGTTACTTTACTAGATTTGAAGTGTTTTCGATTGTTTTAATGTGTTGCATGCCTTTTATATGTGTTTTAGGGATTTTGGAAGGATCGAGGATGGCTTTGGAAGGGTTTCGGGAGCTTAAAGACAACCCAAGAAGCAACATAGTCTGTGACGTGACCTGCACGGGTCGCACAGG
>JAYMTA010002339.1:0-16804 GCA_036897625.1 Pelargonium cotyledonis | reverse complement strand
AAAAATGGTTTAATTAATTAAAAATTGGTTTAATTGTAAAGGATTAATGAAATTTAAAGATTTGTATTTGTATAATTTGTTAATAACATAAAATAAATCCAAATTTTGGTACACAAATCTAATATTTTATATTAAAATTGAATTTCCGACGACACTTAAAGATTCCGGCGAAAAAAATTCAGTTTCCGGCAAAACAATGAATTTTTTCGGCGAATCTATGAATTTTTCGGCCAAGTATGATAAACATGTTCTTGATGAAGAAGGGTAGTATAGTGAAAGGCAATTTTGGTATTTCAAAAAAAATTTGGTCATGTGCTAGGCACATGGTTGATTTTTTGAAAAGTTTTGTGACACTTTAAGGTAGTCAAAAATAACAAAAAGTGTATACTTCAATATAGTTACGTACAATTTTTTTAACTACAATTAATTTAGAATTCTTAAGAAATGAGTTACATGAAACAAGTACACACTAACAATAGCAAGAGATGCAATGAAGAGACATGTTTAATGAGTAATTGGACGCTTAAAACTAGCAAAGAGAGTACATCTAACTTCAGAGAAGAGGAGCACCTCATGTTATGGTTGCGGTTGGGTTTTACGAGATGAGAGTCATGTTACGAAAATACTTTATGTAAATGAGGTAAATGTCTTGTGCAGTTTCATCAACAAATATACTAATTAAATAACTAAAAATACGAGGATTCATTTTGGGACTATTTTTATTAATAGAAAAAATGTTATGTGGATGATATTTTATTTAATAAGTTTTGTCCAAAAAAATCGAGTTTTGAGTTTTGGGCCTTTTAGTGGGCCAAACTTGATAGCCTGATGGGCTAAAGTTTCATACACTTGAGTCTGAGATTGAATACAGAGAATCCTGGCCCATAACCGAGCTCTATTTAAACCAATTCATGATTGGAGACGATTCTTACCCGCCATTTCACCACCACAATGTCCAACTCAAATTCGAACAGAGTAGAACCGATCTCTCTCATTCGCTCCCAAATCATCAACAGGAGGTTAATTTCTTCTCTCCTATCTCTTTCTGTTTGGATCTGATCCTGTTTTCTTTCTTCTCTGCGGATTCGATTGCTAATTTTATTTTGGCAGATTTGACGAAGAAACTCTTCGCATTATTGAGACGCTTCTGGTCTCCAGAGATGTGAAATCGATGCTTGAAGCTAGATCGAGCTTGAGAGAGTTCACGAGATCACAATGCCTCTCTGTTATTCGTGAAATCGCTGAGAAAACTGTGGAGGAGAAGCTCTTGAGTCTCGAATTTTTCGTTCGTGCTTTTGCTTTAATTGGCGATGTTGAAGTACGTATTCTCTTGATCCTTTTTTATTTATTTGTTGAAGTTAATTGGAAATAGCATTTATCAGAAATCTTAGATGCATTTGTGTTTAATAGTCCGGGTTTTTTGAAGTTTCTGGATCTTCACATATCAGTTGTACGTTGAGTATTCGAATTAGAACTCATATTTATCAGAAATCATAGACGCATTTCTGTTTAATAGTCCAGAATTTTTAAATCTCTTGATCTTCTTACATCGGATGTACACTTAGGTATCTGATCTATGTTCATATGACCTGAACTAGCTAGCAACCTGTACTTTTATTTTGTAAATCACATGTTGACGCGATTGTAGTTCTGTGACTGTAAATTGCACTATAAATTTCTCAATCTTCTTATATCAGATGTAAAATGAGGTTTCTTATTGAAACTGACATTTATCAGAAATTGTAGATGCATTTCCTTTTAATTGTCCAGGTTTTTGAAATTTCTTAATCTTCTTATATCAGATGTACGTAAAATTATATTATCGCTATGCTGTTGAATTTGAAATGCTGATTCATTTTTACGGATTGATTATCCTATTTGTTTCTGATTTTGGACGTTTCCAGAGTTGCTTGGCACTAAGATATGAGGCCTTGGTTCTGCGGGAACTCAAGTCTGTCGGCTATCAGTGGCTACAGGTTTCACATACAGAATGGCTCAATTTTGCTGAGCACTCACTGGATTGTGGTTTTTTCTCTGTTTCTCAGAAAGTAATCATTGCCTTTTCCTTTTCAAATTTACTAGTTAATCAAGTAGTGTCTTATTATTTCCAAGTGTTTGTTGAGATAATGTGAGTGTGGTTGTTGGTGTCCTGGAAAAAAATTGATTCGTGTGGCTGTATTTGTATATCACTTCAGAATACACATCCATTTTCTTGATTTAGCGTTCAACAAATTTGGGAAAGTTGGCACATAACACACTTCAGAATTTTGCTAGAGGGTGGACATTTATGTATGTATGTGCTATGGTAGCGTTAGGATTAGAACCTTTGTTCTAGAATGAGAATCAAGAATTGGAGATTAGGACTTTTTGATCATGAAAATGGCTTCATTCTTGATTTCCATTTCCATTCCATAATTTTTAATCCAAATGCTACCTAACCGTTTGTCAGGGGTTACGATTCTATGCATTGGAGCCATTAGTAAAATGGACATGTACATAAGAGTAGATAAATAGAACAGATTGAGGGAGGTGGTCTCATCACTATCACTTGGTACCATACACCCCGTGATCCTTTTAGATAAAGGAATTGTATTATCCTTTTATTCAGAATGGACTCTAGCTAGCTTCTCTGCTTCGGGAGTTAATGCCTATGTCCATTGTCCAGTAGATGATTTCATACCATCATGATTTACCCATACAAATTATCGTTTATGTTTTGTTTTGAGGTCTACATTTGGATATTGCATATTAATTTGTGTATTTATCTAAGATATTCTTTAACATTGAATTCCGTTTTTGTCTAAGAAATTCCGAAGTCACAATTTGGTTTTGTTTCTTTTCCTTTTTACGTTATGCCATTACAGCTTACCTCTTCCATTTATAGCCTTCACTTTCTGCATTTGGTCTTTGTAGGCATGCCAAAACGCAATGACAAGCCTTCACAGGGATGATACAGACCTCAAAACAGATGAGTTCTTTGATCATGTGCAAGTCATAGATAAGATAAAGAGGCTTAAGGACATCGCAATGACATCAGCTGGTTCGCAATCAGGTAAATCTCATATATTTGTAGATTTTATTCTTAAAATTTTATGTTGGTATTCATTTGCATGGACATTCCAAAAGATGTTGCATCTTCCACTTCGAACTTGGTAGTTGCCAATCAAAAAATATAATCTTCTGGGTCATCTTTATATCCTTTTACTTACAGTTTTGAGAAAATTTCTGCCTACACTGTCATGCTTGGTCATTACCCATTATCAGTGTCAATTTGGCTTAACTTAGAACATAAGCCATTTTCTATGTAAGTTGGTTATGATGGAATCCCAATATTACTCAATTGGTCAAAGCCTTCCCTCATAAGCAGGTGACTTAGCAGTTAAATATTTCCTTTTGTTATTGATTCCCAGAGGACAAGCTTGCTGAGGCAGCAATTGGTTAGAAAAATCTATTCCTTGTCTTAAAGACATCTATAATCGTTATTGCCAAACATTTTGTTCCATAAACAGTTACTCTCTTGGTCTGTCCCAAAAAAGAGTGTCATGTTTCTCTTGCAATTTTATCTGAAAGTGAGTGTCTTATTTCCTTGTTAGGAAGTTAGTTAATATCTCTTTAATTTGTTACAACACGTGTTCATGGAGTTAGTACAACATTAACTGACTTTTTAATTTAAAAAACAAAATAGAAATCAAGAGGGAGTGTAAAATAACTTTATGCCATCTACAAATGCACTGTAAATGCTGAGTTTGCATGATAATATACTTGATTTCACAAAATGGTTGCTATCTTTTTGCAATAGAGAGCATAATGGTCTATACCTTTGTGTTCAGTGGTTACAGTCATGAACATTGGACTTGAGTGTCACGTTCTCTGAGTTTAATGATTCAGTCAGTTTCTCCTACCAAACAAGTTTCATACATATCGTACTTATCTTCAAGGGGTCTGTGTGCTATATGCCAATCCTTTCAACTTCTGTTTTCATGTTTCAGTTCAGGTGCAAGCTGCAGAGTACTTGAGAAAGAGAACCACTGAAAAGACCAACACAAATTTCTCGCTCTGTAAAGATGCGCAATGTACAGCGAGTAGTGTGTTCAGAAATGGGATTAAGAAGCGAAACGTACAAAAGTTGCATGCAACCCAAAGCCAATAGAAGTTAACCATGATTCACAGAACAATAAGGTTAGATGATTGCCAATTTTTACAATGTTTGTAGGGTTTATTTCATATATAGATTTTAGAATAATTCTGTTTTAGCTTTGGTGTGCTAGGCTTTGGTTGGAACACAAATTGGCACCATCAACATGAGCTAAACATTAATGAAAAACATTTAATACTTAACGTTAGTATACAATTAGCGTATCTAATCAAATCAATACAATTAAATCAGTTTCTCCATCGTCTCAAAAAAAGTTTATTGGTTTCCTTTATGTGAAAAATTAAGGAGAAGTTAGTTATGTCTTACATTTATACTTGTATCCCCATAAACTTGAGTTGTAACAAATTTAAGGTAAATTAGCTAACTTATTATACGGATACTATTAGTAATTCATGCATAACTAACTTCCTAAAAAAGAAATGTGACTTATTTTTGGAAAAAAAAAAAACACAAGAGAAACGTTACTCTTATTTTGGGACAGAGGGAATACGTTATTGAGAAAATTTGAATGGATAGTTTATTACAATGGTCACTAGAGTATATTATAATAATTACAATACCTCACACCACTATCAACATGGCCCAAAGAGATCCAGTTATGCTGATGTTTTGCTTGGGCTGATATGGGTATCTTCAATTCAACTAAGGGTATGTATTATGATGCATGTATCTCTGTTGGCTTTGAGCTGGATCAACCTTGTCATAGCTGTATTAGGTTAGTTTACAGTTACTTGAGTAAACTTTAAGTGTTAGCAAGGTATATAAATATTTTGTTGGTCAAATGGCAATAGTATACTACATCAAGCCATCAAAGGTGTAGTTATCTCCTAAATCCCTAAAGCCCTAAGATCAGACATAGGATTGGCTTATGAAAGTGGGTAAAAACAAAAGTCCCACTTCGGGAAAAAAAAATGAGTTACATGTAAAGACGCAAGTCAAATGTTACTACTAAGGTTGACATTTTTATATGAGAAGCCAGACCTTATATACAACCTAATATTTAAAATTTTAACATGGTATCAAAGTTGATTTTGATATGTGTGATCTCCAGTCCACATGTAGACGTAAATTCTTGCACTGGGTCCACGTTGAGCTAACAAATGAATCAGCAGGCCGAGCCAGTGATGGTTTGCGGGCTGCGACCATCGAGCCAAAAAGCGTCGTGTAAGTGATGGTCTGTGTGTCGTTGGCTGATTTCCCCACATGCCTACATGTGAGGAGCAGCGCGAATGTGTCAACTTCGCAATGAAAAAGACTGAGGGTCGCACATGAGTGGGAGTGATGAAAGTAGGTCTCGCAATGAAAAATAAAAAGCTACAACTTGCAACCTTACTTTTATATGTGTAGCTCAATATATAAAACTGTAAGGACACATGATCATACTGTTTTGTCCTTTATTTGCCTTATGATTTTGATGTTGGGACCATAGGTAAACTTCGGGATACCTGAAAAATAGCCATTTATTTTAAGAGGAAACGTATCTCTGCAGCATGCTTATCACTTGTTACTCTAATTTTTTTCGTTGCATTGAGTTGATAATGAAGACTCGCATTTTGAATATACAGATGCTGCTGGCATTGGAAACCCAACACCACTCTGTTCAAGTAATTGAGTTTCAGGTCAGTTATATATATCGTTTTTGTTCAATTCGCTATATATGCCAAATATTTTGCTTCTAATCTTCACACACAGCATTTTAGATTAGAAAAAAACCATGCATATATCTCAAGAACAGAATCTTCCATATCACCAAGTGCATTCAATGTTTGCATCGGAGCTTGCATGTTTTAGTTTTTTCTCTAAGATGGTGAAAGATGTCTGTTTTTTCTCCTTATTATATTCATTAGCTTAAAATATTATACAATAAAATTAACAATGTTTATTACAAGGATAGAGTTTAGAGGTTTCTTCTATCCTAGAGCTTAGGGGTTTGAAACTTGGAATTCAATCTTAAAGTCCGCGTCTTGTGAGGTAATGAACTCAAACAAATTCAACACCGCGGCCCCATTTTTTGTTTTTATGGGTTTTGAGATAAAGTAAAAAATAAGCATAAATTGCATATAAAATTACTCCCCAAAGCCCATAATGGATGTTTTTTTCTTACAATTCTAAGAAGTTAGTTATGTTTATGAATTACTAATAGTGTATGTCATCTTAAATTTTGTTACAACACTAACTAATTTTTCAATTTTTCTCACAAAGTTAAATGAAACACACATTTTGTGATGAATGAACTATATACACATTTTTTACAAAAAAAAGAAAAAAAAGTGCCCTTTTTTCCCATCATTTTCTGAGTTATAACAATTTGGACCTAAATTTGTAAGCATTTGAAATTGCATTAAATAAACCATTTTTTCTGGGTTTGCAACGGGTAGATATAAGGTCGGGCAAAATGAACTAATTGACACGTTCTTTAGGTAAAAAACACAAATTGACTCGTGGCTCTGAACCTACATGGACACGCACCTCTTGTAGGTGTTCTCAACTTGAAATATAAATTATCAGTTCTATTTATCATACACCGTTAGAAAAGTATTAACATTTTTTCGTCCCAATTGAGTGTCTTTTTTATATTTTGACAAATATTAAAGAGAAGTTGGTTAGTCTAATTAATATATCTACTCATGGGTCTTCATGATTATTTGTTATAACTAACTCAATATAAATTTCATGCATAATTAAACTTTTAGAATAAGGAAAAAAAATAAAAAAAACAGGACTCTCATTTTAAAATAGTTTAGGCGAAACAATAGTCATATTTTGAGATGGATAGTATTTTTCTATAATTTGCCACACAAAAAACATAGACTTGATTTATAAGACAAGTACATGTAGAAAAAGAGAGATAAATACATATATATTCGATGACAACTAGGGAAACAGAGCTGTTTTCCTCGGAACTGAAGATTAGAAGCTTGGAATCATGTGGAGGGCATTAAATGCTAGACTGGGAATAGGTCTTAGGGTTCTACAACTTCTATAATTTTAGTTTCAATCTCTCTCGAATTTGGTATCCTTTAAATTAATCCTTATTCAGCTTCATGTCGGATCTCATTAACTGGGTCACATTAATTACCTTGTGAATTATAATTATTATTTTAATGAAACGAGATTGACAACTTGAATATACCAATATGTAACTTCATTGATACAACATAACATGGCAACAACTGGGTTGAGATAATTGACTATTCAGTGATGAATGAAACTTCAGAAAATTCTCTTCATAACCATTGCTGAGAGTGTATGTGTTACTTATGTGTGTAACGGTAAAACACTAATAACTGAACATTTGGCTGAATTTATGTAGTTCAGTTAATGTGACCTACATTTTTTCTCATTAGAATCATAGAATGTCTCTGGAGCTGAAGTTAGAGGTAGATTTACAATACTTGTTATATTTATACCAAATTTTCACGGGCTGAGAGGTGTAGATGTCGATTTTTACTCATGAAACCTCTATTCGAGTAGTAGAGGAAGAGAAAAAATGCAACTAGACTCCAATTGAGGCATTGCAATATTTGTATCCTACAAGTTATGTACTTTCTCCATTCTATAATGGGTATCATGTCTATCTTGTATATTGTCTTAAAATGAGTGTCATTTTTCTCATTAGGAAGTTAGAGCTATGTATGAATACCAATAACATTGTGATAATAAGTTGGTATCATTAAGTCGGCTGATGGAGTAATCAATAATTCATCAGACAACACAATTTACTCAAAAGAATTCCCATTTGTGTATTTATAGATACAACTTATTGCTCATGTAGTGCATCCCTTGAGGAACCTTATTCATAAGTAGGATTTTCTAATTCTAAAATAAACTCTTAACCTGAATCTAACTATAATTCTATAAAACACTATGAACAACAATGGTATTACCAATTAGGTGTTGGTCGAAAATTAATTTTAGTATTTTTTAATTTAGAAACCGGTACTAGATTGAATGACTGCATAATTAGTTCACATTTAAAATATTTGCGTTACCTTACATGTACTAGATTTGTCAACATCGCTCTCCTATTGAACAAGAATGGTCTCGTCTCCATTTGTGTGATACATGGACACTTGTAGTCAAACCCAAAACAACATTACTATTTGCCACAACTGTTAGCAATTAGCTTAGGGCTCTTTATGTTTGTCACATTTGTAAAGAATATAATATTCCACAAGTCACACACATGCCTTTCACAAGGACAAATGTGGTACAAGCTGCAAACAGTAGTTTAGATACAGAAGCCCAGTTTAGCTCCTATCTGTCCCACTCTGCTATTCACTCACATCTACATATGTCCACCATTGCTTTGCCAGTGAAACCTCCAATACTGCTCATTTCACTGTTTTATCAACCACCCATAAGAACAGTAATTAGTAACAATGATTTGATATTAGTAACTTAATTAGTTAGTGAGCTTTTAATTAGTTCATGGGACCCAACAAAAAAAATAGAAAAGAGCATACATATATGCCAATATTTTGGGTTTGTGAGCTCACTCATTAAAGATGCATCGTAATGCAGATTATTGGGCTTATTTTTTTGGTTGATCAATCAATGTGTTTTGTGAATATATACTAGATTTCAAAAAAAGAAATAAAAATAGTTAGTGAGAGTGTGAGAGAGAGAGAAAACATATGTATATTTCCATGTGAATGTCCGCCAACAGACATTCACGTTGAAACCCCTCTCTCTCGGAGTCTTGGTCCGGGTTAGGGTTTCACATCTTTTCCCATTTATATTAACTACTCCTAACCTTAGTAACTCCCCTACATTAACTGCTCTTTCAACTTTATTATTTTTATATTACCACATATTTAGATTATTGTTTATTAATTAATTAATATTATCTCAACTTAGAAGGATAGAAGAGTCAAACGAGAACGTGAGAAGCTCACGACTGCATGGATTGCCAACCTATCCACGCGCCGAGGCGGTGGTCAACCTTCACCCTCTTCCTTTCTCTTTCTTCGTTCGGATTCGTATTAACTAGTAAATGACAAAAAGGCCCCTGGTTCTTATAAGCATTATGCATCACTGCTTACCATTGATATACACAATACACAATACAAAATTAGTGTGTTTAGAATCACACGTATGCATTAATGTTTACTAGTAATTTTAGAATCAGTGAATTGATATATGTACGTGAGCTCATTGATCACATGTGTTTCTTCATGTAATTGAGGTGACGAATTTAACACTTGATTTTGTTCATCAAGAGGTAGTTTTGGAAAATTGGATGTCATTTTATATGTGAAAAAATCATTTTCTTTTCTGCAAGGAGATTTGCACAAAACTTATAAGAGTGCATACGATAACGAGTGTTCACGTGTACTTTTTCTAAACAAATTCACTCGGCTGAGAATGAGAGTTTACGTGTGTTTTTTCTAAATAGATTCATTTTAATCTAAGTGTTTAGTTTTTATTAATTAGTTTTGCATTAATATAACTACTCATGGTACTTCGAATTTATTATAAAAAGAGCAAACGAATTAAAACACTTATTTTGAAACGGTTGGAGGTGGAGTTATATTATTATATGTAACACTACCTTGTATGTTTTCAATGTCCAAAAGAGTAAATTTACCTATTTAATTGCTGTTATTATAGTAGTTGGTGTTTTGCTTCCACACTCGGGAATATCTTCGTCCATAAGTCCTCCCTCTCAATTGAATTCTCCTTGTTTTTTTAATTACCAAAAATCCATAATTTTCAAATGAAACATGTGGATCCATTCTACACCATCCCAGTCTCCTCATCAACCACTATAAATATGCTTCTTTGGCTCTTTGTCTTCGTCTCTAATTAACCTTCTCGCACTCATAAACCAAATATTCTGAGTCACCTCCTATACCTTCCCTTCAACTCTTCCCAATTTCAAACCAAAACCTTTAGCGTGTAGGTCACAAAAATGGGTGGTTCTTCGCCTTGTGCCTCTTGCAAGCTGTTGAGACGCCGCTGCGCCAAGGACTGTATCTTTTCTCCTTACTTCCCTTCCGATGACCCTCACAAGTTCGCCATTGTTCACAAGGTCTTTGGTGCTAGCAATGTTAGCAAAATGTTGCAGGTTGGTCTCTTACTCTCTCTCCTTTTATCATCTCTCTATGCACACTCTTGTTTTAATCTCTGTAGAAGTAGAAGGAGAAACTATCGAAATGGTCTCTCGAGTTTCTCAAATCGACCAGTTTGACCATGACACTATTGAAAGCCAACCAAAATGGCCATAGTTTAGCTTTCATAGTTTTACTATCCGTTTTGGTGACATAAATAGCGTTAAAAAAAGAGAGGACGATAGGTACATGACTGCACGTACTCATATATCACACTTATTTGCTCATGTGACTGAGTTGACATTCTATTTTCTGCTATCAAATGATCATTTTAGTCATTTACTCATTTGCTACAATTCAATGGTCATGATTCATTACACGAGAAAAAGAATGTCATTTTTTTCAGACAATAACAAAGATTGAAACCAATACATAACAAATGTTTACATTGTGGACTATCTTGACATATGCATGGCAAGCACTGTTTTGCAACAAGTTTTTGATTTTTTTTTCTTATTCTTCCAGGAGCTTCCGATCCATCAAAGAGCAGACGCCGTGAGCAGCTTGGTGTACGAAGCGAACGCAAGGGTACGAGACCCAGTTTATGGATGCGTAGGAGCAATCTCGTACCTGCAAAACCAAGTTTCGCAGCTGCAAATGCAGCTCGCAGTGGCTCAAGCAGAGATACTTTGTATCCAGATGCAACATGAACAACCCAACTTGCCAATAAGTACTCAAATGGATCATCATCATCTTCACCAAGTTGACGACAAGTCGCTTCTCTTATCTGCTACCAATAACTTCACTAACCTTCCTCAGTACTTGAGCTTTGCTTCTAATTCTAGCAATGTAATTCAGGACCCTCTCAAGACTGAGTCTCTATGGACTTGAATTAGCTTGGGATTTTTGTTTTTTTAATGTTAATGAAATGCTCTCTAGTGTTTATGGACTGTTTTGTGTTTGTGATGTTGTGAATGGTTATGGAGACATTTGCAGCTGGGAACAGATGTGTGTATATATTGAAGTGCACAAGAGTTTAATGGGTCAACCCTTGCATGTGAGAGATAGCGTAAGCTAAGGTTTTATTTTTCTTCTCTTTTGTTTATGCTAATGTTTAGCTTTTTTTTCTTGATTTGGACGTTATCGGCAAAACCCTCTATAGTTGACATCTCAACTTGCTGAAATACTCAATTATTTTTTATAAGGCGGAGATATTGACACGGGAGGATATGTCGAGTAATAATTGAAGCAGTTCTCTTTGTATTACTTAATAGGACGAGAGTCGCACTAAGGTGCAACACAGTTTTGATGCTTAGGTGCGATTATTTGAACTATATATATATATTAAAGTAATTATTCATTCTTGTCGTATTCAAACACACCTTTAGTGTTATAAAATCTATGTTTTGATAAAGTTTCACTGATAATATATATCACTTTAGACTCGCCGCTTTTAACACACTTGATTGTGAATTTAATGAGTGTTGCCTAGCCTGACCATCTGCAAGGCTCAAACCTTAACTTGAGAATAGTTCAAGACACACTTGAACTATTATGACTTGATGGTAGAACTGACAATTTAAACTTAAAATTACAGACACCCATAACTCAATTCACATTTTAATTTACAGGTTATTTGGGTCACACAAACCCGGCCTGGTCAACATTTTTGTACTAAAATTTTGAAGTTTTTAACCTATAGCGCTCGCGGGTATAAGTTGGATAATGCTTTTTCAACGTAAAACCGAGGTCTTTCTTTGGTAGCATGTATGAATTCTTTTTTTAACATAGTATTAGTGACAAACATGACTTAATTTCAAAGCAAACCCCTCTCATTACAAATTCCTATGGTTTGAAATCTAGCAATAACGCGAATAGATGCAACTTTGGGTTGCTGATTATTCGTATCTGTTTGTGTTGCAATAGTGCAATACAACCTGGTAGTGATCAAGAATATGGCAACACGGTTTTATTACATTAACATGGAATGGTTTGGTTTGGTTTGTTCACGTGAGAGACAACATTAATATTACAAAGAAGTGGTCTGTTAATGGGAGAAGAATCTTACAACAAATTTAATATTTTTGGAATAATTTGTCAGAATTTTATAATTACTTGGGTATGAATTCAAGTTGACATTAAAAATTAGGGTATGGTTGCAATTTAATTAAATTGTAGGTTATACTAATTTAAAAATATTTATCAAGCTAGCTAGTTAATTCTTTCAAATAAGTAAAAAAAAAAATGAATTATTTGATATATTATTGAGAGAGAAATATGTTTATTTGTCCCAAAATGCAAAAAATTACCAATAGTATTGTATTCACAATTTATTAAGTTTGTTGCAATGTTTATAATCATCATACAAAAGTAAATTTACAACACAAACTAATATTCAAATATGTAACTCAATTATATTTTTTATATATAATAGTAGTTTAACATACTTGAGTCATAATCAAGCATCTTTATACATCTAACAAAGAATAATATGGACCATGTGTTTGCAGACATAATTAGTATATTTGACTATTTTATCCTTGTTGTTTTGTTTGATCATAAAATTCACAGTATCTATTAGACAAATAGTCATGGATTTTGAAAATGAAAGTCGAGCAAAATCAAATCTTCTTTCGAGAGAGAGATGAAAATGATGCAAATCAATATTTTCAACTTCCTACAAATGTTCCTTCACATTATGACTTTTTTTTATATAGAGGAAGCTACTAAAAAGCTTCATTAGGGGACAAAAACAACAGTACAATGCAAACAGAAACCATCAAAAATAATCCTGATCAGAACTAAACAAAAATACCAAGCTAAAACATAAAATAAAACCGAAGCTTAAGACACCACTTCCCAAAAAGCCCTACCCATCACGGATATAAAAATCAGATCAAGAGCACTAGATAAACCTTCCCCCGACTCATTGAACATTATTACTTAGATTTAGGCAAAATAATCCTGATATAATTTTCCCATATCAATATTTTTAAATAAAAAAAAGAATATCGAAATAAAAATATTGGGTCCTCCTTGGAGGCCCAGTGTTACCGACACAAAGTCTAAATGGGCCTCGGCCCATATCTCACTCACTGATTAAAACATCTAAAAATAGAAACCCAATGGTTTTGGACTCTGGACCATAAATAGTAGTCCACTAGTTGACCTTCGTGAATTTTACTTACTTTTAATTCACACGTGCGTGTTTATTTCATTTACACGGTCCCACCTCCAGTCCTAGCTGGACATTACCGACCAATCACAAACCAAATAAACCATGCACCCAATCGATACACAGAAGATAAGATTCCACGTAGGATAAAACACAAAAAAGAAAATTTAAAAAAATCCCAAACTATTATCCATAAAAAAAAATGTTATTTGTACATAAAATGAAAGAGCAAAAACAGAGATAAGCAAAAAAAGAAAAAAATGGTGTATGGGTCTCTGTTAAGAAACCCAAAAGAGGAAGAGCAAGACGACGATGACCAGATTGAGGGTATTGATGATATTATGGAGGATTTGGAGGGCTTTTTGGGAATCGAAGAGGACGAGGAGGAGGAGTTTTCGGAGCTGGTGCTGAGCAGCTGGGATTTTATGGATTTGGAGTTTCCGAAAGAAGAGGAGTATGTGGATATTAAGGTTAATGTTGAGAATGTGAAAAAAGAAAATGTTGGGTTTTGGGATATAAAAGAAGAGGAAGAGAAGAGATTGTGTCTGAATTTGAATTATCAGGAAGTGTTGGATGCTTGGTCGGATCGTGGCTCTCTTTGGGCGGATCAATGTTCTCTTTCCATGGCTTCTTCAAACAATGCTTCTTATGTTAGTATATTCTCATTTCTTCTTTTTCATTTTTTTTTTTTTTTGAGTTTGTGATTTTTTGTTTTGTGGAGATTTTTATAAAAGTAAAATTTGTATCAGTTGACTGATATAATTTTATTTTAATTGCAACTTAATCAAGTCAATGAGGTGATGACACCTTATCAAATTTCACTTATAACCATTTAAGTGAATTTGTGGGAGCGGAGCGATCCATCCGGATTCATGATTTTAAATGACGCGTATTGATATAAAGTTATATCAGTTAACTTATACCTCATATTACTCTTTTTATATTTGTAGTAACAACATTTAAATTTAGGTTTTCTCCCGTAAAAAGATACTTATTAGTTGTAGTGGATGAGTTCAGGCTCTCAGTAAAAGTAAATAATAGTTACATCCGTAACGGCTTTTAGAGCTGTAGGAAGATACTTCACCCATAACAGTCTTTTGAATTCAACATGATCGGGTGTTTTTGTTTTGTTGGTTGAGATTCAACTTTTAAATCGTGAAATTTTTAGTTAGGTGCATGTTTAGTTCTTAACTGAATGCCCATCATGGTTGATTTTTTTGCGTGACTATAGATTGTTTGATTTTTATGTAAATTATGAAATGAAAGATGGGAGAAGTGCCGGTAATGGAAGAAGATAGAAGTAGTAGAAGAGAAGCAAGTGTTCTTCGGTACAAAGAGAAGCGCCAAAACAGATTGTTCTCGAAGAAGATAAGATACCAAGTCCGAAAGCTCAATGCAGATAAAAGGCCAAGACTCAAGGTACGTTTAACATTTCGTTTTTATTTTGTTGTTATTTTTCTCATCCTTAAATATTAAACTAAACGACGTTTGTAACAACAACACATTGCATCTACGCATGTGAATTACAAAAAAACATAGTTTTCGTTCGTATCATTAAAGAAACAATTACAAAACAACATGCATTAATGTTGTTGCGTATTCATATTTATTAGTAATTCAAAATTATTATTTTTGTTAATTTGGAATTAATTGATTGTTGCAGGGTCGATTTGTGAAAAGAGGTGGGTCATGATTTGAGATGTGCTCCGAAATATCTAAGAACAAGAAAATGGAAATATCTTACTTCTCCAAGAGTCCTCAAGGATCTTGCACTTTTCATTCCTTTGCAAATTGCATGTGCTTTGTTTTGTTCTTGTTTGTTCCATATCATATCTATGAGAAACTAAAAATATCATCAAAAAAATATCACTTTCTATATGGTCCCAACACCAACACCAACACACAAAAAAGAAAAAAAAAATTCCAAAAATATATTTTCTTTATTGTGACCACTTCTCTCATGAAGCTTCTATATGTTGTTGTCACTTAGTGACACTAACTTTATTGGTCATCAAAATTTTATGTCAAATATCAACTACCTAGTGCCCTATCTCTGGTTTATTTTAAATGAATTATGCAACAGGGGTATCTCTCTTATTTTAACTCAAAACCACGTCCTACTCAACGGAAAAAGATTGAAACTCACGATCTTTCACATGTAAAAAAGTGTATATGTAATCATTGCGCCATTCACTATGGGTTAAAGAAAATATTTTTTTTTTCTATTACATTTATTTTTCTACTTTTGTGATTTTTATGTTCCAATGTCTATTACCATTTTCTACTATACAAAACAAGCAAGAGCCATAGAAAGAGTGGGATGGAAGATTGTGGCTATATATGGCAATTACCATTTCTATGTACGTATGTTTGAAGTATTAATGAAACACTCATGGCTTTAGTTTTACATTTTTCATATAGTTTGGAGCATAAGAAAATGTTAAGATTATACTAATCATATCGTTCCTTTTGCAATTCATGATTCGAACTATAGATCCAATTATTTGAACTTCAAGTTTAAAATGCATAAATCAAACTTAATTTGTTATAGGCGCATGTTGTAAGTTTCGTATCGTGTTTCAAATTTGTAGACTATAGTATACATATAATGTAAGAGTTTGCACGACTTGATGCAAACATTGATTGTTTATATGTTATGCGGTCCAAAACTACAAACTTTTGGTTAATTTTTTGAGTGTCGGAAATTTGAGTTTAGTCCAATCTTAATCTAATCCATAACCTATGTTGCCAAATATGAATAATTACTTTCTAAAGAACAAAATCTTGCAAATGTTAGTTTTATTATACATAATTTTATTCCACATTCCTTCAATATATATATATATATATATATATATATTCCACTATTTTTATAATTCGAATTTTTAGTTATAATTCGAATTCATAATTTTCAATGTTTTATAAGAAAATATATGATGTTTGAATTATTAGGTTGACTCGGTGGAATGAAATACAATTCTAATAGATTTTATTTATTAGTAACATGACACCATACTTACAAATCACACTCCATATTGTCGATAAAAAAGTTCGAATTTAAAACTTTACATATAATTCAAAGTGTTTTAACCATTTGTCCTGACATGTCTTGATAATTTTAATAGATTTGCAAGTATGCTTTATGCGATAATTAATTTCTAAAAGACCATAACTCATGAATGTATACTTAGAATCTATCAAAATCATTTAAAGTTAGCTTTATTTTACTTAATTTCATTCCCATTGTCCTTACGTAATTGTTTTATTATGGTTGGGCAGCAAAAGTTGGTGTATTTTTTCCTTCACTTTTTCAAAGTTTGAGGTGGTCCATGAGCTATTTAAGATATGGTCCTACTGGGCTTTAATCAAAAGAATGGCAATAGCAGTGGACTTGTTGCTAATGTCCACAATTTTGCATCA
>JAYMTA010002338.1:0-16805 GCA_036897625.1 Pelargonium cotyledonis | reverse complement strand
AACATATACTTATAGACATATATAGTACATAGCATTTTAAATACTCATATAACTTCCAAGACATGTTAACAACTTTAGTTAGTAATAATAAATAAATGAGCAGGATAGAGGCGAGTCGATTTGTCTAAAATGATGTAAGTTAGATACTCAAAGCGATGTCATCTCGAATAAGTGACTGAATAACAAAACTATGCAGTTTCGTTTGATTTTTCATGTAGGATGGATGGTTAGAATTTTATTTTATGATCTTTTTTTCTATCAATACAACATAGTTTTGGTATTCTTGCCAGCAGTTTGTCCATAATTACGCCGTTTTGAGTGTTATATTTGCCTAACTTTATGTAAGTCGACTTGTTTATATTATACCTTAAACAAATTATATATTCTTATAATGTATTATTTGAGTGTGTGTGAACGCACCCGCCTATAAGTTGTCTGAATATGTTAGCGGGTGATGTCTTGGACATGTAGCATATAGACTTATCCCTCAATCAATCGAATTGATAAACTCGTCAACAATATAAAAAGTTGTTTTTCAAACATTCTTCAATTTAAACTTCGACAAGTAAATTACATAATATAATTGATAGAAATTTAATAAAATATTTTGAATCTCCATTTATATTTCTTTGGAGGTAATTATGAACATAAAAAAAAACATTATAAAAATTTAAAGCCTTAGAATTAAACATCTAAACTTAAATAATTCCTTTTCAACAAAATAAAAAATCAAATATCATACAATAAGTACATAAATTGCACATATAACTCCCCAAAGATAAGCTAACAATATCAAATTTACATCGATCCAGAATTGCATAGATTCAAGAAGTTTAATACGAAAAACAAATAATTTTATGCGTACCCCAAAACTACGTCGAAGGAAGACATCACCGGAAGGGATGAAAATGGCCAACGTCACTCGTCGATTTTGTAAAATGAACGGTTAATTTCAAACATATTGATGAAAGATATGAGAATTTTTGGAATAGGTAACAAAACATGTATGTATTGTAACACATGTCATAAACTTTCGATATTCGAATTCTAGAACTTCGAGTAGCATATTAGATAATTGTTAACAATATTAATTTTCGTGAAGTCACAACTATATCGAATACCCAATTGATAAACCCAACAACATACACATTTTTCAATTTAAACTTTGGCAGATAACATACCAACAAATACCAAACATAACTAACAAAAGATTTACAAAAGATTGAATCTCCATTATATTTCTGTCGAGGTAAAACCAATCTCCAAATTGTCGTTCATGTCGAACATAGATAATAAAAAATAATGAACATCCAAAAAAACATAACACGACTTTAAAAGCCTTAGAATTAAAGAAAAAAAAAACTCTAAACCTACTTAACTCCAATTCAAAATTAAATATCACACAACAAGTACATATATTGCATATATAACTCCCGGAAGATAAGCTAGCAGTGTAAGAATTAAACAGATCCAGAATTCAACCTACATTTTCAACAAACAACCCAAATTTCACATCAATTCTAAAATATAGAAATCACGTCGATTCCAAGAAATCTAAAATACGAAAAACAAACAATTTCACATACCCCAAGCCCATATCGAAGGAAGACACCAACGGGAGGTATGAAAATGGCCAACAACACTTCTAGGAATGTTATCGACCCCATGATTGCTAGCTTTTTATTCTACCAAAGAAAAATAGTGCAAGATTTTGTAAACTGATCGGTTTACTTCAAATATATAAATAGAGGAAAAAGGATGAGAGTAATTCGGAAATGGTAACTAAATATGTTGTATGGTCAATATACAATCAATTATAGTCAAATACTATATTAATAATGATTTGTTTAGCATGAAAGATTGTTACGTAACGTTTGAAAGTTAATTTTCACCCATTTATAAGTAATTTGGCCACAATAAACTCATGTCTTTAAACATAAAAGAATATTTGAATAAGATAAACTATTCATCTCAAGTAATATATCTTCTTTTATTGACAATAAAATATGAATTATGATGGCACAACGGTTAATATTATTTAGATAAAATAAATTAGCTACTGTTAGACTAAATAAAATCATAGCCAATTTTAGAGAAAGACTTGATTGAAGTAAGCCTCAGATAATAATAATACGAGAATATTTACAATACTCTCTCAAATATCTATATCTAAAAATAAGAATAATTATTCAGTAAAAAAATAATAAGAATAAGAATAATAATAATTGAAGGTTCACATTTTGACAAAAACAATTTTGACAGCTATACAAGTGCACGTCGTTCATCCAAAAAAATCATTACTTGTTCTTAGAATATCTAATTTAGACGATTTTTTCTTATTTCATGAAACTTTTCGAGATAAACGCAATTACGAATTTTTTTCTTTTAGAGAAATGACATTATGGTCTGATTAGAGCATTTCTACAAGTTAGGTTATGAAGACAAAAAAAGTACAACTTTATGTTTGAATGTGCGCTTTTGGATGAATTTATTATTATTTCATGCAGCTTTTCGAAAGAAATATGATTTCGAGTTGATTTTGTAGAAAGATATATATAGGTAAATTTGAACAATCTAAGTCCAAATTTGACCGAGAAAAAGAAAACTAAAAGATCTTTTTAACATACATTTGAAAGTTAGTGTCCGAATTAAGTGATTTATATGTTATTTTGGGACGGAGGGAGTATTTTGTCTCCTTTGCACAACACATGTTCATGGAGTTACAAAAGTAAATGTACGACATTAACCAACTCCTCTCTAATTTATCTCAAAATAGAACCAACACGCTCATTTTGGGATGGAGGGAGTAATATTTACGACCGCTGTAACCACTTCAAGTTGTTAAAACAAATAATGCAAACTATATTCATGACAACACCAACAAATCCAACAGTATCGATGCAACTTCTTACTTAAAATTTAAACTGGGAAAATAAATTACCAGCAATCTCCTATCACAACCCTGAATCTCTTGAAATTAGTTTGTCTCCGTGCAAAGTGACTTTCCAGGAATCAACTTGTAACATGAAGACAGACGCCTTTTTGGGCACAACTGTATATTACAGTAAATAATAGTGAGTGATTTTGCGAAACAAAATAACAGTACAAGAGAGAGAATATCAAGTTTGATGCTTCGTCATCATCCATCGATGATATAACATTTTACTAATAGCTTTAGACATGATTCCCCTAAACTAGACAAAAGTATGCACTACTAAGAATAGAAGTTCTCCGTCCTCTGTTTTTCACACAAGGAAGGATTATGAGCTTCGGAAACATTATTCAAGACATGAATTTTAATTATCAGTGTCTCAAGTATTATCGATTTCTCGTATCTGGAATCACTTCCTTAGATATTCGAAATTCTACTGTATAAAAAGACGCTCGAGGTTGGAATGCTAAGGGCTACTATTTGATACTCATGACTTGGGCTATTGTGTCCTCTACTCAAACGGGAAGTAAACAAAGTAATTTCTCAAGACTACATTACTTGAGTAAGTTTTGGTGGAAGCTTTACCTCGCAATTTATCATCTTGTGTAATTATCCCAAATGTTTCTGCAGTTTCTCGAATCATTATTCCATTTACTCCGGTAAAAGAAGTTATTTTACAATCAGCAACTGTAAAACAAAGGCGGCAAGAAGAGAGTAATAAGTAACCTACAAAATTCAGAACAAACAAATCATATCTTCGCATACATTACTCCAGCTAGCTCAACATTTCTATGAGCCACAGGTCAAAGATCGCACAAATATGAAAGGCTACTAATCATTACAGTATGAGACTATGAGGTTTTCTTCACTAACAAATACCTTCCAAAGTTCAATGTGCATAAAAAAGGTATATATTCTGACCTAGAATAACAGCACCATGTAGATCTGCACTTAGTATAAACTGAGCCAGCTGATTTTTCCTACAAGATTGACACAAGTATGACTAAGGAGAAGTAAAGCATACTTCTGGTAGGTAACAACAAATCATTAGAAACATCAACAAAGTAGAGAAAATAGATTATACCCGACATTTTTCAGAAGCTCAGTCATGTAGTCTTTCCACATATCATGCATTGGCTTAAAGATATCAAATCTGTAATCCAAGAAACATGAACCGTTAGACTAAAGTGTTGGAAGAAAGATTTTGAAAACAACCAAATTATAGCTGATACTTTTTCCCCAGAGCATATAATCTGAAAATGAAAAAAAAAAATGTGAATCTCAATGATCAATGGTGTACATGTCTCATTTTTCGCATTCCAGGGGGAAGTCCTTTGCTATTGCCTTAATATCGTTTTCTAAATTATAGCTGCCATATGAATATTAATTACTTAACCTTGAAGATAAAAACTTCTGCTTTATGACAAGTTCGATGAAGAGCATAACAGGGAAAATTGAGATCAAAAGTATATAAAGATTCAAATTTCTTGTCATTCCATAAAACACCAGACACCAGAGAGCCAATTATTAAGCAATTCAAATAATCAATTTGACCTCTCACCTCTCTAGTATACTCGAGTCTAGGTTTAAAGCACACAAATGTGGCAATTAGCAACCTATGCCCAACAAATCCAAACCCATAATCAACCTATACCACTGCACCTCATTTCCTCTCTAGCATCTAATTTCAAAGACAATGTAGCCTATGTGTATAGGTACACATGAAAGCATGAATATGTTCGATCAAACAGGGGGCTTTGAAACAGAAAAAACAAACAACTGAAGTAGGGAGACATGCCACCACACCAACTAATAAGATAATGTCAATAATAATTGAAAACTTGCAAGTATGGCTGGATGGCCAAACTTACTGCTACAACTAGCAACATTTACGCATTGAAGAAGTATTGGACTCACTTGTGTAGACCTTTAGGCAAGTCAAACGATCCACGTCTTTTATGTTGCTTCATGGACATGTGAGCTTTAGAGCGCCTTGAGTGGATCTGTAGAGCCCGTGAATGAGCTCCTGCAGATCTGCTTTGTTTCTGTACATAATTATCAAGCTGGATCCAGTTGTCAATTTTCATGCTTCTTGATCCCTGAGTATACTTGTGAGCTGAATCACCATTCTGAAGAAGCTCATGCAAAATCTTGTCAACTATGTTTCCTCTTCTACTTGAAATCTGCACAATGAGATCTATTAAAGCCAAAATCTAAGTAACTATAAGAGAGTGAAGTGATTATAGTACCACACTGATAGAAGAATATCCTCACTCAAACAGCAAAATAGTACCTTGACATTGTTTGACAGCAAATTCTCATGTACAGGATGAGAGAGTGCTGAATATGACGGATCATTTGCTTCTCCATCTGTGCATGACAATTCCCAATGGTAATTTTCAGACTAAAGAAAGAAACACATGCATTGATGCATTTGTGGGTTGATGACAGCCTCAGACAAATAGAATGTAAGCCAGAGGAAAGAAAATTGAAAGTGAAATTTTCTGACAATGCACTGTAGTAAGAGTTGCAAACTAAGTAAATAGCAAATAAAACACAAGATTAGTACGAGTTTCATGCAGATGTTCTTCAAAATAAGAACATAGGAACCGCTAAACAAGTAATTAGGTGCATGAGTGGCAGCAGTGCTAACATAAAATTTGAAAAATTCCATTTTTTTTAAGTAACAAGGAAATGATAAATTGAGCACTAATGTACTGTTTTAGTTCAAAGTTTATCCTCCAGAGCATGTAAATACCATGGGTTTCAAGTTCAAAGTTGATCCTCTCGAACAATCTCAACCATATGCTGTCGATATACAACTGAGCCTCGCCAATTTCAAAACAATGTATACAGATGAACCGAAGCAAATCTTCTTGAAGCTATGGAATTCTACGGCATTTAAGCAAACCTAAGATAGTCCATTACTTGAGTAAACAATTCATCTAATATATACAATCAATCTGACTTCATGCTTAAAAAAATGTGAAACTGATTTTGAGGTCAATCAAAAGGCAATTTAACAATAAATTCCATAAATTGTAAGGAAATCTACAAAGAAAGAAAAACAAATAAGCAATGAACTATAATCTACAACCTTTCTTCGATTTGCTCAGAGGTGGAATAAGAGATGGAGTGTTTTGATGTTTCGATGAAGAAGCAGCAGCATAGGTATTTTTCATCTGCGGCTCCTTCTCGTCATCTTCTTCATTTGATCTTTTTTTGCTCTTCTTTTGCTGCTGAAGAATCTCAGCTTTTGCCACCGCAAACCTCCGCTCCAATGCATCTAAACTGCGTTTCTTCTGATCCTGAAGAGCTGCATCGGTGGAGGCCATGGAAAATCCAGAGAACCTCTGCAACAGCACAAAATCAAAGCTGATTTTTCAATTCCCACTCCAGCTTTTCGCTACCAGAGCCACAGATATTGCAAATTATAAACATTGCAACAACAACAAAAAAGAGCTCGTAAAAGCTTACGCCGTCGGAAACTTTGATTCCGTCAGTGACGGCGGTGGTGAGTCGGCGGCTAGGGTTACGTTGCGGTGTAGAAGCTCTCTGAGTTTTGGAGAAAGGAAGACGATGGTAGAAACGACCAAACAGAGAGTCGTTTAATCAGCCACCGGGACTCGTGAGTAGTTTGCTCGAATTATCATGGGCAAATTCGACTTTTGACTTCTTGTCATCGTTATTGGGCTGGACTTTCTATGTGGGCCTAAGTTATGTTCAGATCGGACAGGCATGACGTCATAATTAAAATTATAATATTTTGCTTTGCTTGAGCTATAAATGTATATTTTTGGATATATTTGTTTTCCAAACTTGGTCGAACTAATAAACCGGTTCGCATTCTTCGTACAATTTGATTACGTTATTTACTTTTTATCCAAAGGTCGTATATCTAGATTATTGTGGACAAGTTTTTAAATGAAGCAAGACGGTTCTATGCAATTTATAGCATTTTTTATATAGTCGTTCATTGTACAAAAATATCGGACCATAGTTCATACCGCGACCTCATTATGTTAGGTGCTAGAGTGAATTCATATCATAGAGAACTGTGTGGCATCGTCTTCAATGTGTATGGCATTAAACTGCCAAATTCATGTTTTCAAAGTACTCGCTCAGTTTTTAAGACACATAATCAATGATGACTATCTAATGTTTTAATTCAAATTATCTATAATAAAAAAAGTAATGTTATATGCACATCAAATAACTTGTTGATGTATCATATGCATTGCGTTGTTATTACTTTTTATAAGAAAAACAGAACAGAGTCATTGGGGTCAATCAAACTAGCAACACTTAAAACACAAATTGATGACCCAGATAAATTATAAGCCGTATTGTTTGGCGACCTCCTAACAAAAATAAACTCTACACTACAAGACATTGACAACCTCATCTTCGCTCTCGATAGCACTAACCAACAAACTAGCAATAGCCTCCGTCACCTCAGCAAACTAATAATGTGCCTTTAAAATTTGACATGTATTATTGGAGTGATAAAATAATGGTGTAATTTATAAAACAAAGTTTATCAAAAAAACAATTATAAAACAAAAACTACCGACTCCATCACCTCACCGATTGGACCACCACTAGAAAAGCTAACCCCAAGTCGTTGGTTCTAGCAAAATCCTACAACTACCCTCCCTGTCTCCACGTCATCACTCTCCATTCTGTATCCCAATCTCAACAAAACAACAAAAACAAATTAAAAAATATATATTATTTCACTTTGGTCCTCTAAATCTTCACTTTGTTTTAAATTTGATATACAATTTTATTTTTGTTTCATTTTGTTGTAACTTAACAAATACGTGGCACTCTTTTTTTTTATATAAACAACGGCCTAAAGGTGTATATGTACAAGAAACCAATAGTGTTCACGAAGAGATTATGTCTCTTAACCCTAGCCTAGAGTTTTTGTCACCTTACCGCACCAGTGGTCTGTTACACCACCACCACCACTACCAAGAATGTGTAGAGTGAAAATTGATTCTGAGACCTCATTCCACTCACGCAGTGGAATTAACCAATTGCATCACTCTTGGTTAAGCTGGTTATATGTACTAATAATAATTAAAATGAAGGATGAGCACGAATGGTTTGGACAGAAAGACTTAGGATTCAACTTGACTGATTGGTTCATTTCTCTTTTGTCAATTCATTACATTGTTATTTGATGCGGTCTTATGCAAATTTGATTCAAACCATTTGTTTTATAAATACTTTATATCTATTAGTTATTACATTTTAGGTAAATTAGTTTTGCCTTTCCTGAATTCAAATTTTTTTAGATTTACCCCATGTACTCAAACTTGTGTGATTTTAAATCTTAATGTTTTTGTTTTTGTGATTCTCACCAGTCGACCTGCAATTGTAGGTTACTCTTTGCCACATCATGGAACTAAATCTAAAAAAATATTTGAGTTCAGGGGCTAAATCTAAAATAATTAAATGAGAAGCAAAATTGATGAATGTATATAATATACATAAAAAAAAAATTTTTTCTAACAAAAAAGTTTAAGGGTTTTGTTTTAATGAATTTTCCTTCAAATACACAAGGAAAATCAGGAATTTATCAATAAGACTAACAAATCAAATGTTGATGGCTAGAACACTAGTTTTTTTTTTCTCTATCAATTACTAAGTGTGTGTGTGTGTGTGTGTGTGTGTGTGAGTGCACGCGCGCGTACATGTGTGAAGTGCCTCGCATAAGAAAAATAATAATATAAAGTTCATTGAAGGAGCGAGTTGAATATCCTAAAGTTCAAAAATTATAAGGGAACATTGTGCATCGTGTTGTAACATATACATAAGCTTAGTTACATGCTCAAACTTGTAGACAAAAAACTTATAATATAACACATCAGAAATACTGTAGTCTGGATTGAAGATAAGGTTCAGTTCAATGTATTGGAAGATGAACTACTTAAGTTATGTTACGAATTGAGCGAGTGGTAAATATTGAGAAAAAGAGCCTTAAATAAGAAATGACATAAAAAAAGGCTTGATGACGTATTTGCTGCATGACCAAACTTCTCTAGCATTAACAAGTCATGCTGCAAATACTAAAAAAGTCATAGCTATGACAGATAAAGTTCAATGGAATATAGGAGAGCAAGACACATATTTTGTTACACTTATATACATAGATTTTGGATCTTAATCACCGCATTCACAGATTTAATAATAAATGTGACTTGTTCGTAATAGATGTATACCTGATGAATTAACTGATAAAAACTATGTCGTTCATTTGTTCCCGGTTCACCTAAATCAATTTCACCAGCTTCGAAGAGAAGTGGCACACCACAATTGATAACCCCTTTCCATTGTTCTCCATGCTAACCAAAATTAAACGGAACAAAATCTGATCATAGCATTTCTTCGTGTATTTGGGAAAAAAATTCATAAAAACAAAAATCTCAAATTTTATTGTTTGAAAAAAAAAATTTACGTTTATTATATACATTCATCAATTTTGCTTCTCATTTTATTTTTTTAGATTTAGCCAACGGAGTAATGATGTAGCAAAGAGTAACCTACAATAGCAGGTCGAGTGGGTGAGAATTACAAAAACAAAAACATTAAAAGTTAAAATTACACAAGTTTGAGTTCAAGAAGTAAATCTAAAAAAAATTTAAGTCCAGAAGAGGCAGAACTAATTTACCCTTACATTTTTAAATTCCCTTTATCACCACCTATTTCTTTTTATAAATAATTAACTGATGTCATGTATTTGATCTTCTCATTCACAATCGGTTTGGTATTGTCTTTAGACTGATTCTATTCGGCCCAATCTATCCATTTCTCAGTGAAATTTCGGTCCAATATTGGACTAACGGTCATGCCTAGCCAGTCAATTTTGACAATTTTGCTCTGAACCAAATTAAGAGTCACAGTTGTTACATAAGCAAAATAAAGTTATATAGAAAATGTCATGCGAAACTAATTTGACGTCACTCACTATGCATAGAAGTATCGTAGTTGGGAACCAAATTGATACAATATAAATAATGAGATAAGATAAATATGGAACAAAACTAAAATTGTACACCAATTTGAAACAAAATGATATTTGGAGGACCAAAATGTAAACATTTCCAACAAACATCATCACGGGATCTGCACCGTTGGATTAGATTACCAAGAAAACTTCGTCATTACCAACGGACTAGATTCAAAGTAGACGTACAGCTTAGCAGTAGTTAATGAAATTAATTAAAAAACGCCAAAAAGAAAAGGCTTTAATGAGAACATTCCCAAGTCACATGCACTCACTCTTCAATGAGGTAAGCGCCGTACACATACCGGCACCCCGCAATTGGCCGGTACCCGCGCCCCCCCCCCCGCCGCCAACCGGCGCAACCGGTGGCTTGCCAGGCCGTTAATGAGCACGAAGCAGCAGTTGCTGACGTGGCGACATCTCAGCCCTCCACGTTAAGAGCGACCCCTTCAACTCAACTTCCAGATCAAACGAAGCTCAAGGGAGAGACCTCTAATGGTGGCCGAGAGGAAGATCAGTTAAAGATTCAATTTCATGAAAAGGTGAAAAAAAAAAATTTTAAAAATTAAAATAAATGTGTCGGAAAGTGAAAGTTAGTAGCAGATAAGAGAATCTTCTGTGCGTGTAATTTTTTTTTTTTTTGGAATTTTTTGAAACTTTTTTTTTTTGGAATTTTTGATTGGTTTCAATGGTGGTCGGTTAGGGTTTTGATTTTGGGATTTAAATAAAGCCAGCTTGAAGATCACGCTTTTAAAGTTGCATTTCCGCTATGTATTTACTGTGAATCTTCTGGTTAAAGCAAAAGGCCTAGACCTAAACCTTCCATTAGTCTCTATTTTATGCATTTGTTTTGATATATTATATTGATTCTCTGTATTTGCTTTACCAGTTTATGCACTGTGTTGAAAGTTGAAACTGTTGTGGAAACCAGGGTGGTGGTGGTGGTGGATTTAATGCTGTTTTGTTCTTAGAATTGATAAGAAATTTGGGTTTTTATTTTATTGGGTGATTCAGTGATTTTGTACTTTGTGGTGCAAATGGCGGAAGTGGGATCGAATTCGTGGCAAGATGAGCTTGCGAGTTTGGTGGATGATACTGGGATTCGGTACCATGGCGATCCAGTTGGAGTTTCAACACCATCGTTTGAGGCTAGGAAATTGGGTAAGTACTCAGTGGGCGATGAGTCAGTTGTTGAGGAGAGCTTGAAGGATCAGGTGAAGGAGTTTGCGAAAGCTTGGGGGGAATTGCTTTTGGACTTGGGGAGGGGTTGTAAAGACATTGTTGTGCAGAGCTTAGTGACTGAGGATTCGTATGTAATGCAAAAGGTGGGCAAGCCATTGGCGAAGGTTTCAGGTAGATTGAGCTTTTTGAATGAGTACTTGCCTGAGGATCGGGATCCCTTTCATGCGTGGTGTGTGGTGTTCTTCGTTGTGATTCTTGCACTTGCAGGTATATTGGATTTTTTGAATTGATGTAGATTGTAGGATGTTGGGTTTTGATTTGCAACATGATCATGCTTAGTAAAATGTTAATTTTGACATTTTTCTTTACCTCATTTGTGGGTGAGTTAGCTCTTTGGCTTTAGCTTTTAAGATTGTCATTGGATTAGATTTGCTGTTCTTTTACCAAATATCTTGAGTTATTCAGAATATAGATGCATTAATTGCATGAATTTATATGCTAGTGTGATATTTAACTGTTGAAAACTGGTTATATATGGTATGATATATTGCATGAATTTATATGCTGATCCAACAAGTTTGATTTTCCAACTAACTTGATCATGATATATTGGCGGCTTAATTAATATGCTGAGGTTTGTTACTTGCACAAAAGTGGTCAGAACTCAGAACATTGGATCCCCAAACACTTGTTGATTGATGCCTAGTGATTTGCTCTGCATTTAAGTGTTACAATTACATTAGAGACATGGTATCCTTGTAGTCGGTCCTAGTACTAGGCATATTTACTTGAACTGCCTCCAGAGACTCTCATGATTGGCTTCATAGGAAATGATTTAGATCTTTTGTTTGCTTAAACCTTAGTTATCTTTATGAAGGGACATTAAGTGCATTATAAAGCCTTCACAGTCCTGCTATGCCGGTAAGAGGAATACTTTTTGTTGGTTTAAGTGGAATTGATAAAAATAAAGTTGGTTTAAGTGGAATTGATAAAAATAAATAAATTAGTCTTCTATGCGGGACTATTATATGTTTATGTGAATTATATACTTGGTATGCTAGTGATGTCTATTTTCTTATTTTCAATTTTCAATTATATACTTGAAATATTATAGTTTTTTTTTTCTTCCTAAAAGAGTATTTACTTAGGTATGCATGTTTCCTTGTTCAATACAAAAAAAGTTATCTCTCTTCCATTTTGGTACTATCTGGATGACATGTCATGCCGACATTGTTCTGTGCAGCACTGAATGTGAACAAGAAAACTGATGGTGTCGCTCCACCTATAAAGAAAATTCACATCCATCCTCCAAGTGCTAGCCGCATACTACTTCCAGATGGTAGGCACATGGCTTATAATGAAATAGGTGTTCCTGCAGACAGAGCTAGATTTTCGTTGATTGCTCCACATTCTTTCCTTTCCTCCCGCCTTGCAGGTGAAAAAAATATCTCTAACTCTTATATGAAATAATATTTTTGAAATAGATGTGTCTTTTAAAGAAATTTGGTGCAAAGTTGACGATAGAGAAATATATATTTTTTCATATGATAGGTATACCGGGAATCAAAGTGTCGTTGCTTGAAGAGTTTGGTGTTCGCTTAATCACATATGATCTTCCTGGTTTTGGGGAGAGTGATCTTCATCCCAGAAGGAACCTTAACTCGTCAGCATGGGATATGATGTACTTAGCAGATGCTGTTGGTGTCAGTGACAAATTCTGGGTATTGGGGTACTCAAGTGGAGCCATGCATGCTTGGGCTGCACTCAGATATATTCCTAACAGAATTGCAGGTATATCAATTTCTTTATATAATTTTATGTTTAAACTTAATTGATAGCCTCCAATCTCCATGTCCCCTATGGTCATAACATTGATACCGAAGAGCACCAGGTTTCTATTCATATCTCAGAATTGGAAATTAATTATAGGTGGATAATTGGTTCTTAGCACACACACGTACACGCAGACACACCCAATCCACTTAACCATAGTTGATAAGTGAACCAAATTTGCTCTCAGAGGGGTAAATAGTTTTGACTGTATTTAGGGAAAGGAACATCTTAGCTCCTCAACTTGTTCAAAATGATGCAACTAAGAAGAAAGAATGGAACTCTGTTAATTTTTGTGGAGCATGTTGGCAACCTGATAAATACCATTCGCGTGACAGCAATGTTACATTTAGCTATAGTCAATGCCACTAGCTTACATACCTATTCAATCAATGCAATTATAGGGCTCATAATTTTGTTACTTTGTCAAAGTTGTTATCGTGAACTTGTAATTTCCTAATATTTGTATGTGAACTAGTTTTTTTTTAGACTCTAATTGTCAGAATTGTTGGTTGGTGTTTGTGTGATTCTGTTGTGCGCATTTTTTTCCTGTTTCTCTGAGAGTGATCCCTTATTCTTGTCTAGAGCTGTCTTGTTTTAAAATAAACCATGGTATATGTGTGTGCAAGCATAAATTTGTGGTGATTTATGTTTATTTGGTTATACAGGTGCTGCCATGCTTGCCCCAATGGTTAATCCATATGAGCCGAGCATGACTAAAGAAGAGCGTTCCCGGACTTGGGAAAAGTGGGTTGGTAGAAGAAGACTCATGTACTATTTAGCTCGGAGTTTTCCTAAGCTTCTCTCCTGTTTTTACCGCCGGACTTTTCTTTCCGGAAAGCATGGTCCAATTGAGAAGTGGTTGTCCTTGACACTGGGAGAGAAGGTGAGCAGTGAACACCTATTCATCTTTATGCTATCATGAAATTTGTCCTTTGCATTTACTTTGTCGAACCTTTTTTGGTAATTATATCTTGTTCATGGCATTGAGAATTGGCATAGACATTTGGTTATAGTGACAGCTTATGGTTGACAGACTACAACTGATCTATTGACCTTTTAAATGTGCTGGGAGAATACTATGACCTATCTAAGTCACCTATTAAAAATGATGTATAACAAATCATGTTTAATAAATTCTAAACTTCGACAATAATAGCACGATAGACTTCTTGCATAGCTCCATTGATGAGTTTGTGTACCATGACTTGAAATATTCAGGATAAGAATCTAACTCAAGAGCCAGAGTTCTTGGAATTTTGGCATAGAGATGTAGAGGAGTCAATTCGCCAAGGAAATACAAAGCCATTCATAGAGGAAGCTGTGCTCCAAGTTTCAAATTGGGGTTTTAGCCTCGCAGATCTTCGTGTGCAGAAGAAGTGCCAAAGAAAAGGCATTCTCCCGTGGCTCAAATCCTTGTACAGTCAGGCAGAATGCGAATTGGCTGGATTCCTGGACCCAATACACATATGGCAGGTATGTATATGTTTATGTTTGATGTTATATATATTATGCACCCAAATTTAACTGGAAGCGATTGTATTCCCTGGAATACTTCTCTTTCGGCTCAAAACCAAACTAGAACAAGAAACAAAATCAGGCCTTAGGTAAGATGTGAACTGATTTATATTGTCTAGTCTAAGGCTAGTTGCTACTACCAAACACAAAATGTACCAAATTGAGTTGATGTTCCCATCATCATATCAACATGGTGCAAACCCGTCGGCACCCGAAATCCAACCCGACTTTTTTTGGACCGGGTTCAAGTTGGAAAATTCTTGGAAATTTGTGGGTTGGGATGGGTAAACCCGCACACTTTGCATGTAAAACCTGAACCAGAAATGCTATGTGTCTCAAAACCCGCAACCCGAATGTACCCTTACCCCTTTCAGGTCAGATTTGGGTTAACACTTCCAACTCAAACCCAAAATCTGAATTACCACCTCTAGGTGCAACCAAGCTCGCGACTTTCATTGTTTTATCACATATTCCTGATCGTTGTTAATATACAGGGAATGGACGATTATGTTGTCCCGCCATCAGTGACGGACTTTGTGGCCCGAGTTATTCCACAGGCAATTGTGCATAAACTACCAAACAAAGGCCATTTATCGTACTTCTTCTTTTGCAACAAATGCCATCGCCAGATACTCACCGATCTTTTTGGAACACCGCAAGGTCCAGTTGACAAGATTGCGGAGAGTGATCAACTTCCATTTGATGAAGATACAGAAGAGGTACTGCCACCAAGTAAATGATATGCTATCACTAATATTTATAGGGTTTTTCTTTTTCAGTGTCCTGCCTTGAAAGTTGGATGTAAATACCACAGCTTGCTTGATCCTATGCTCAGTTGAGCTAGCAAGATAGATAGATTTAATTCTCATTCAACTTTCCAAAATTTTGAATGGCTCTAATGAATGATGAGAGGTGCCATAAAGCAATGAGGCAGCAAATTTTCTGTTGTTTGTTGTAATTGTTAAATTACAGAATTAAGTTAGGCTTGAAGGATCAAGTTGAGTTTATGGACGAGTAAGCAAAAATAAATAAATCAATAAATGCAAATGTGGTTGAATCCTTGTAACAAAACAAGTCTTGAACACTAGAATGTAATTTGACAAGGTGAATTTGAATTTCCACATGATGTATGCCAATCTCAGTCTCATAAATAAGTTCTCTAATCAAAACAAGTTCAAATTGAATAAGTTAATATAATAACATTTAGAATTAAGAAAAAGATGATTTGACATCAAGATGAAAGAGAAAAGGACTAAACCAAACAATAGTCTCCCAACTTTATTCACAGGACATTCTACATTTCCCACAAGGTGAGGAAAACCACAGACAATCTTGATGTATAGTGAGCAACATCCACAACAGTTTAAAGTTTTATCAATATGCTAACAAGGTATTCTATAGGCAAAACTTAGAATGTAAATTGTTCTCTCTTCTTGTTTGTCAAAATGCGGATCCACTGCCCTTGCTTTTCCCCAGCATCATCTCTTTCGCTTCGTTAATTTTGGATGCAAGATAGTGGCTACCGCCGGCATCTGGATGGTTTCCAACCATCACCTTCCTATGTGCTTCCTTCACCTTATCGATCGGGGTGCTTTCCCTGTAAAGTTAAGTAGCAGAAGTTTGGGTGAACGTGAAAAATATATGAAAATGCATTTGTAAATGAGAAGAATCATATGACAGTTTAAAGAGAATAAGACACAGAAGTTTCTTGATTGACTGCGCCACTATAAATTTGGCAAAAACATATCTCGCTATTTTGAGTATAAATTTCACGTCAAACAACATAATCCTTGCACCTCACTTACACAATACGCCAAACAAAGCATGATTGGAACCCTCCTATACCCATTGAAGAGAATGAATTCCACAAAAACATAGCTCTCTAGTGAGTCTTTAAATTTCACATCACAGCGTAATCCTTGCACCTCACTTACACACTACGCCAAACAAAGCATTTTTAAAACACTTCCAACACCCATCGAAGATAATAAATTCCACTAAAACATAGCTCTTCAGTGTAAGTTTTTAAATTTCAGTCAAACAACCGAATCCTTGCACCTCACTTGCACAATTCACCAAATAAAGCATATTTAGAACCCATTAACCCAATACCTTTGGAAAAGAATAAATTCCTAGGCATAGATATAGTGTCAAGCATACCTGACTCCAAGTATTAGAGCTGCTTCCCTCCTCGTCATGGCAGGTTGAAAACCCCCTTCGTAAAATTTACGCAATGTAGGAGGTCTTGCTTTAAACGCCTGCCAAGCAAGGATACTGCGTTTACCAGCATAGGCAGCAGCAGCTACAGCCACACCCGCAAGCAAAGGA